>LR736865.1:2398573-2523278 GCA_902654985.2 Oryctes borbonicus
CATGAACGCTTTACTGCCATGAACGCTTTACTGCCATGAACGCTTTATTGCCATGAACGCTTTACACACACCAGTTATACACTAAGGGCTCCTGAAGTTATAATAAGTTTTAAGCTTCTGTACCCCTTTGGGCCGTCACCACTGCCATTGAAATAGAATATATAGTAGCACTCAACGGGGGTGGGCGATGTCACAAACGCGAGGGCGCGCACAATGAATGTAGCTTCCATGTGCAAGGAAAATACACGAAGGAATCGAATTGTTGCCCGCGCCCTCCCATTTACGTCATCACCCACAGCTACTTTTATGTTTAAAATGATTGTTAATAAAGTAAAGTTAAGCATGTTAGTTTAAAAAAATTTATTTATTGTTAAATGCACCGCAAATAAATGGAATGTCCATCGCTACAGTACATTTTAGTTTTACTTAAGATAGTACATTCATATAAAAAATTATACTTAAATATTTTAATACAGGAGTTTATTTAAAATTGCTACATGACAATAATGTCAGTTGTATAATCGCTTTCATGTTTTACGTCTGTCGATAACATCTACTAAATCGATAAGACATTCTTTATACATTATGGATATTCTTACTTTACACTTTTTCTGAATAAAACATAAATAAAAAGTAAAAAAAAATGAAATGCAAATGTTGTAGGCTTAAGCTAATTATGCTGTCCTTCCTCCTAATTTTTTCAGGACATTTATACCTTGATCATCGTACTCCTGCTTTGACATCCAGAAGTTATCTTTGTCTTTCATCACTTCCGCTAAAACAGCACCGCCTATAAATACCATATCTTTACGTCGAGGCGGATCCTCTATACGAATTTTGAATTTATTTAGTTTGTCGATATCGTTTTTAAGTACGCGCTCCAAATACAACTGCTTAATTTCTCTTTCCAATCGAGAGGGCAGTCCTGGGTACATTGTGGAACCTCCTGATAATACTATATGTTTGTACAGTTCAGACCGCATATCAATATGTGCAGCCTATGAAAAAGAACCCCAAACAATATTAAAATTATTTTACAATTATTGTGCGCAAAAAAATAGGTGCCGCCAGTAGCGGTTGGTTGCACTGTGGTTGCAAAGCTGCAGAACATACAAGGAAAATGCTTTATTTCATCATATATTTTTTTGAGAAGTATAATATACAACAAAAATACATGAATTAGTATTTGACCTTGCAGTCAGGTCTTCACCAGCCGTTACTGGGCGCCACATCCGTCTTTGAATAGTGCATTTTCAATGTTGTTTTTGTAGCACCTTCCGTCAAGGATTATAATCAATACTTGCAGAGACAAGTAATATCCAAATAATTTCGAAAAGGCATACTATATTAACTAGTAGTGGATATCAACAATCATCAACAATAGGATAATGTACGGATGTATTTGTCAAAACACATTGAGAAATATGTATTACGTAATGCATCAACAGGAGCTTATTTTAAGATGATGACAAACGTACCCAAATGCAAATCTAAACCTGAAAAATGAGGCAAACTGAGAAGGACTCTGGATATTGAGACTTCAACCGTGAGAATGTGCGCTATGTTATTCAATCTCCAAAATGTTCCATGTGGAAAACATTTTGTAATAGAAGATGCTTACCGAAAGCAAAGCAGAGATACCACAATGCTCTGTCGAATCCAAAATACATTTCCTTAGTTCAGATCGAAAAAATAGTCATGTATCATGACCAAAAGGAGAATATGAGAATATTATCATACAGATTTGATTTTCTCGATATAGAGTAGGCTCCATTCTCTGGGTCAAAGGCCATAAATCAGAATATGCGACTGCACTCGATGCTTCAACATGATAACGATCCTAAACACACATCTAGAAGTATAAGGGGCGACATTAAGAAAAAGGTACAACACTCATAAGTTAAGTCTGACAGACAAAAATGGCAATGCTTGGCACTCTACTCCTTTCAAAAGATAATGCGACTTAGTAGATTCTAGGCCACGGTGACATGTGAATGTTGTAATCAATTCCCGATACACAACTGAATTAAATTTTGAAAACCCAGCGAGCTTTTGTTTTATAAAAGAAACACAGACTTCATCATGAAATACATAAAAATCTAAACTATATCATTAGATCAACAATGGAAAGTAGCATTGAGGATGTGTTTTCATAGATAAAAGGGGAAAACGAGAATTTTTCCTTTCAATTAAAGAATCTCGAATGTCATTCGTTGCATCTCCATGTTCTCTTTAGCTTCATAACAAACACAAAATTTCACAATGGTGCAAATTTCAAAGCTATCCTCTATCTCTAATAATAAGTGAAAATCTCCATAACGAATCAACCTGCGTATGTATTTATGAATCATTAATAACCACCAGTGTCCAAATTACTACAGACACCTATTTTCTTGCACATGGATCCATATTTCAATACCTGTATAGTTGAAAATATTAATTCTGCTAGACCCTGCCCTTCAACATTGATAAGATGTGGTTGAAACAATGCCTCTGGAGCTTCAAACCTTTCTCCACCAACTTTAATCACCCGTCCATCTGGTAGAGTATATGGTTCTACAAGCACTGTTGTTTCTAAAGCTAAACGTTGCTCAGTTTCTATATTGTATCCTATATAACACAGCTTTTCTTTCATCATTCGCACCTACGAATTAAAAAAAATGCTTTTGTGTAGCAGCAAGGTAGTATTGTTATAAGAACATACCGTTTCGAAATCAGCAGAATGATTAAATGCATAGCCTCTTAACAACAATAATTTAATCAGGTACCGAGTAATATCTCTGCCAGCTATATCTAAACGTCTTGTCAAATGTGGTAGAGAATATTCTTCGTAAACAGGGCAAATGTGCGTGACTCCATCACCTGAATCAACAACTACTCCTGATAAGAGGCCCTAGAAATTTATCGCTTTTAAAACCTTTACTATCAGAATTGTAATGTGTTATGTAGTAACCTGAGCATATAGTGTCAACACAGCTTGTATGGCAATGTATGTTCCTGCGAATCCGTATTTTTCAAACATTACTTCAATCATTTTTTCTCTATTCTTTAGGGGATTCATTGGTGGTTCTGTTAAAAGAATCTGAAGAAATCCTATTATTTAGTTAATAAACATAATATAAATTAGTAGAATATACCTTTGTCTCTTTAGGATTAAGGTTCATCTTTCTTGGACCAAATGTGTAATCCCACACATGGCACATATCTTCCCAATTTCGTACAACTCCATTTTCCATTGGGTAACTAAGTTCTAAAAGTGATCGCAAAGCAGATGCTTCATCGCCTACCATTAGATCCTATAAAATATAGTGTCAATATTACAAAGATAGCTACATTGTTGCATTAACTATAGGCATTTTACATTCAACACAGGCTAACCATTAAAAATCTAACGCATACGAGAACTTACTTACGGGAAGGGTACTTGTCTCTCCCTTTTTTAAGCATGAAAAAGTTTACATGTAATAAGTAAAACAAGACAAATGATACTATTAGAAGTGAAACTAAAACGTTTGTTAGTACGCATACAAGAAAGAAACTGTACAAAACATAAACATACACAAAATCTTACAAGCAACTCTTACATCAACATGGTATCCCTGAAACGAGTAAGATATTAAAACTACCACAAATTCTCCAATTTAGCATTTCAAATATGAAATATTTGTGCAGGTCTTGAACTTACTTTGACTTCAATGTCTCCGATTTTATTTACGGCTCTTATGATGGGTCGGCCAACCATCGAAGGAAAAATGTGAGCAGGAAAATTACTACCGGCATAACCGCACTTGACAAACTGAAACAAATAGGTTATGTATATTAACGCCCCTTGGCCGGGTGAAAACTTACCCCGGTGCCATTATCACAGACAATAACTTTTCTACCGTGCATATCCATTTTGATGCAAAAATAATAAAAGTTCACAGAATGGTAAGTTTGTGATAACGATAATAGTGAATCATTGAAAAATGATACCACACCTCTAGCTGATAAATTTGACGTTTAATCGTTGGATAGCAGTAGATAAATTCGTTATCTATTTAACGCTCAGCGCCAGTCGAATCTCGCTAGCATAGATACATAGATACACTCCAGGATATTATTTTTGCTGCGCATGCGCTAGATCTCCATTTTTCTAAATGGGGTTATGAAACCCTACAGGTCGAATTGCGTATTACTTTTTTTTCATTTTTTTTTTAGTTGACTCGTAGATGTAAGGCTTTTTTTTTAAATTGTGCGTTTACTATTCGTTTTTAGTGCTGTTTTCACTTCATAGTTTTATATATATTAATATAGTTATTTTAAGATACAGTTTCGCTTATTCAATCAAATAGTATTTTGTTTGATATAATTTATATTTGGCACCTCATAAAGGGAGGAGTCTTCAGAAGATTCCATAAGGTAAGATTATCATGAAAATGCAAAATATTATTACTTGAAGCAAAACAAGTATTACTTGCGGGATATCAAATTATGGGAAAGGAGATTTTTTACAGCTTGATAAATATATGCGTGTACACTGCCGTTCAGAGAAGTTCGGTAGGTAAAAAACATGAAAAGGTTACAGAAACAAACGAAATTAAAAACAAAATGCAATTTTATTGTATGTACAGGTAAAAAAGACAGAAATAAATAAATAAAAAGTTATTCTGGCCTAATATAACATACTGAACATTACTTTTTTTTTCGTCCAAAAAGGCTCCTTTGCTGTTAATCACCGCTCGAACTATTCTAGGCGTTCCTTCGATAAGTTTTGTTAAAACGGATTGTGGAATATTAATCCATTCATGTTGCAGAATATTCCGTAAATGTTCTTGTGAAGTTGGGCATATTTTTCGGATCCTCCTATCCAGTTCATCCCACAACAAATCTGGGCTTTGTGGGGGCCATGTCATTACTTTCAGGGTGTGCTGTTCTTCTTGCTCCTTTAGATAGTTCTTACACACTAACGCAGTGTGTTTTGGGTCGTTGTCATGCATGAATGTAAAGTTACAGCCTATTATACGCAATCCTGATGGCACTGCATGATTCTTGAGTATTGCAAAATAATTTTCCTTCCTCGTTACACCCTGCACTCTGCATAAATCTCCCGTCCCAGCAAAGGAGAAACATCCCCACACTAACACAGAACTACGCCCTTGCTTCACTGTAGGCACAATGCAGTTCGGGATCACTTTTCGGTTTTGGATCTTCGGACATAAACTCGTCGATTTTGCCCAAAAACCTCAAACTTTGACTCGTCACTCCGAAGCACGTGTTTCCAATCATCTAACGACCAATCTAGATGAGAACGGGCCCATTGTAGCCGTTTTGCTCTGTTGCCCGGACGTAATAAGGGTTTTCGAATGGCAATGCGTCCATGAAGGTTCGCTTGTTCAAGTCGACGTTTTACCGTACTCGCCGAAACTTGTTCTTCACGGCCGCGACTGACTTCGGCTGCTATTTGTGGCGCTGTTAATTTTCTATTGCGTTTGCTTAATAATACAATTCTCAAATCTTCAGCTTTTGTTGTTTTCCTAGATGCTCCGGGACGAACACGATTTTCTATAGTTCCAGTTGTCCGATATCGCTTTATGATGTCATTTACTGTTGAACTTTTCATATTTATTTTTTCCAGCAATTTGTCGCCCCGAATATCCTTCTTCAAACAGTGTAATAATGCGTGAACGTTTTTCTACACTGGTAGGCTTGCCACGTGCCATTTTGATGTAAATTTTCTTAAAACTTTCGCGCAAAAACGACAGATGCACACCACCACACGTTTAACAGTAAAATGTAGCAAATTTATATCTTTACGCCTGTGATAAATAAACAAGAATGATACTGCGGTATATTTCCTAAATGTATTGTTCGTTAATAATCCCCAAACGACCCGTTTCAAAAGATCGGTACTTCCGAGAAATTCTTGGAATGATAATAAAAGGGACTTTATTGTGGTTGTCGCAATATTTCTACTTTACATAATAATTTATGGCTTTGATCCCTTAGAAAAGAGTGTATGCTTAATATTTTTCTAATTTTATGTATTAATAATTGTATACAGTGTGATATAATATATTTTTATTGTATGACCGAACTTCACTGAACGGCAGTGAATATCAGAAATTATGAAAAAGAAGTAGAATCCAAAAAACATTATATTTTAGAGCAATAATTCAATTTTCAATTATTAATTAATTATACATAAACAAGACTAATTGCATATCTATATTAATAGTACTACATAAACTATAGAAGGTGCCCTTATATCGTAGAATAGCTAGATTCTTTACAGTTTTAATAGAGAAAATGACCGGATGCGCATGTGCAATAATTAGTTTGATAACCCTATTAACACAATGGCGACGTGGGTACAAGGTCACGAAATTTGATTGCATTAAACCAAATCGCCGTCAGAGAGTTTCCGTATCTATGTGGCGATAGCAGTGCCATCTATTTTCAATTAATTGTTGAGTTAGCGTAAACAATTTGCTTTTGATATATTAATGCAAATATTCTAGCACAGATAGTGATTAACGTTTATCTTATAAGTATTGCATTCAGTAAAAGGTACGTATCCATTTATTTTATTTCAAGATAATTTTCTTCTCCATTTGACACTTAACATAACCTATATTTCTTAATTACCTTTGTAGATGATGACATGAATTTATCATTAAGCGACTCTTTTACTGACCAACAAAGGTGCCGACCCTGGATACCTTTACTAACTCAGCAAGTACGTTTCAATCTTTATAAATAACTATAAGTAGTTTCACGATTGTGTAACGTATCACATTACATTTCAGTTAAGGCTTCGTCACTTGAGGCAAATTACTGCTTACAATGTAATTGCCGACGGATCAGGACAGTTTTATTACACTTTGCACCTAACTTCAATGAGTGCTCCTTTCTATACAAGCGAAGAAATCGATAGTCCTAATCCAAAATGGTCTGAAGTAGATTTATCATCCGTTCCTTCTCTATCAGCAACAGGTAATTACCGTATAATTTAATAATAACGTAGGTTCTTTATTTCCATCCTCTTGTAGCATGTGTTCTAAGAATATGGCAGGCTAGAGATAGTGAAATGGATAAGATAATATTAACATGGGGTATACATTTCTCAGGGCTGGTATATTTAGGAAATAAATTGTCTGATGTACAGCCGTCATCATTTAAAGATAAAGCTGTGATATTACACTTACATGCTGGTTTATTTACCGGTATCGTAGCATTACGAAATGATGTGCAAAATGATATACCATTTATAGACCATTTGAACATAATTAGCACTGAAAATGATACTAAAATCTACAGAACATTAACAATCAAGCTACCGCGTAGCGAAACTAAAAAAAGTTATTGCGCGGAAAAATTACGACGATTACAATCATTACAAATTAGCATAAAGAATAAATTATTCGATGTCGAGCTTATAAAGAATAAAATCAATCACATCAGCGGTCTATGTATGCTAGACCATACAGATTCTCCTGAAAGTCCATCACCTTCAACTAGTTCAAACTCAGGATCTAGATACACGTCGCAATTATTAACGATGACGTCGTTAAATAAGATGTTACAAGAGAAACCCACTAAAGTACAAAGGAAGGAAATTGTTAGGATTAAGAAGGAAATAGAGGATGTTAAGTTTAAGGTGAAACTGTTGTCGCAAGAAAGGGACAGGAAGCAGATTTATATTAGGCAGCTTAAACAAAAGTATATGAAATTCTGTGATGATAATGAAGAATTAGGTATGTGTCTGTTGTTTTTTATTAAACTTTGCGGTTCTTTGATAAATAATGTTGTTGTATTTAAGAATGCTACTACTTTCAATCGTTATAGATTTGTTTCAACTATGACAGACTCTGTTCTGTAATAATAATGAAAATTTAGTTTGATATGAGCATTGGTTTGTACACTCCAACTATTGAACCTTAGAACACATAAAAGAGGTAAACCTTACATAAGCTTAGTGCTGCAAGTATCCGAAAAAACCGAGATCTGGATATCCAGATCCGAGGTTTCGGATAATAAATTCGGATAGTAAATTATCTGGATCGAAAATGATCTGGATTCGGATAACAGCCCTGCTTAAGCTATTGTTATCGTAGTATGCCTTTTGATTCTAAGTTCGTTTCATGCACATATTAATATACCTGGCCCTAGGAAACACCAAGTTTGAGAAATGATTTTTTTTCTAAAAATTAACCGGCTAATGGTTTTATTTAAATACAAATATCTTTTATTTGATGTTGACATGTTGTTATTTACGAGACATAAGTTTATGATCTGCTATGAAATATTTTATGCAGGGTGATATACAAATACTCGATTTGTTGATTCGAGCACTTTTGTAAATGGAACTATTTGATACTTGTTACCTTGCCACTACTTTGGCTCAGGCTTTGTGTTTGGTATTTGCTTTACTCAAATGTGTTATTCAATTGTTCTTTTACCAATTGCATATCAGCCAGCATTCGAAACACCATTACTTTGCTAATTTAATTAATTATAATGACAATTGTAATTGCAGATTCTCAACTTATGGAAGATTATCGAAATTTAAGTAAAGAGACTGAAAAACTGAGAGAATGTAAAAGGGAACAAATCCACCATAGGGAAATTTTACTAGAATACACAGCTCAATTACACCACCGTCGGAGGCAGCTAATGGCGCAGTTATTAGAACTGTACCCGATAGAATGTACAAACGATCAAAAGTATAAGATTAACGGCGTTCACCTACCGAATTCCGAACACTTGAATGGTATTATACCTTTCCTTGTAACGTAATTATACGCATTGTTGTATTGTATTGTTCGTAGATTCCCAGTACAGCGGAAATGACTTAGCAGTCGCTTTAGGCTTTATTGCCCACATATTGGTGATGTGTTCTTCGTTTCTGCAAGTCCCTCTAAGATATCCAATAATACACATGGGTTCTAGATCGATGATTGTAGATCATATTACCGCATCGCTGGTAGATGCAAAACAGCAGTAAGTTTTTAGTTCTGATTATTTTGGAAACTACAACGAAATTTCTTTTTATCTGGATACGTTGTATTTCTTTTTGATAAACTTTCAAAGGAAGTGTACACAGTAAAATGTGGTTACTCGTAGATTAGAACTTATCTAACTTAGGTTTTACACCGCTGACTTGTGTTTCTTTGATCGGAATTAATATCCTTATTTACACAATTATACAGACTGATTATATATTGTTGAGAAAATTACATATAGCAAAAAAATCATATGGGATAGGTGCAATACTTTGCCATTACGTCAGTGTCTTTATTTTATTTTATTGATGGCATTCTATTTGTTCCGCATATAATGCACAGCGCAACAAAAAATTCGAAAATAAGTAAGCGTTTCTTTAAAGATATTCTTAAATAAAGTAAAGTTCTGGTAAATAGGAATCTATCAAAAATACGATTATAAACCTCTTTTTTGTCAAATCGTCATTTCGTCACTTATATTTTTATTTATAAGTCCTAATGCTCTTGAAAGATCTTTTCTTATGATTTAATATTCAATGCAAACCGACAACAACAGCATAACACGATGAAGCAGATGAAATCAGATGATCTTATCGTAACGACACTTGGGCCAAGCCACGCCTATTTGCGATAAAGATGAGTTTGGGAATATTTACGAGCATACCTGTTCTTATTTCAGAAACATGTCCGTGTGTTAGTGTAATTTTTTTCTCGCCTTTTGTTGCGTTTACCGTGAATTATTCAATTAATACCATGAGGAAGCTAAGCTATCTTAGCATTATATTTTTTGGTTATTGTTTCTAGGCATTTTCTGATATGTTCTGTTTATATACATCATGGTAAGTCTGTCGGAATATTCACGTGTGCGGTTTCCCAAAGCGCTACCAGCGTTGCCATCTCGTGTTTAGCAGTCAGAGAACTGCTCGAGGGATGGTTTGGGGAACAGTACCCGATTTATGTCGCTGTTTCCTGAACGGTAGGCATGCGTTTCTTTGGCACTAGAGGGAGCCAAAAAATGTCAAGTTTTGAAAATTGTGGCATTAACTGTGAGGCAACAGCGATAGAAGGTAGAGATAAAAAATACTCTCGAATCCACGCTGATGACGCCGAGTAGGCAGAAACATGTCCGTGTGTTAGTGTATTTTTTTTCCCTCCTTTTGTTGCGTTTGCCGTGAATTATTCTATTAATACCACGAGGAAGCTAAGCTATCTTAGCATTATATTTTTTGGATATTGTTTCTAGGCATTTTCTGATGTGTTCCGTGTATCGATTGTTCGAAAACTGACCTTTTTTTGACGTTCTGGAAGAACTCGTGATTCTTTCGAACGTTTTTGTCTGTTTTACTGGGCAAAGTAGTCGATTGTTGCTTGGAGTACGAGTCGGAGCGTGTTTAAGCTCCGAGGCGACACATACATTCCAGGTTCTATATGTCTTTAACCATCGCGAATTTGCAAACATCTTATTGCTTATTCTATTATATAAAATAGTGTTGGAGTACTGAAATATTAATACTATTTTTGTTTTATTTTTATAGATATCCCTTGTACTTACGTGGCAAGGAAAGACTGCAATTTAACTACGCCGTATGTCTCCTTAACAAAAACATAGCTCAATTGAGATGGATTTGTGGATTGCATACACAAAACTTAAAAGCGACCTTACCGAATCTTCTAACTTTGTTACTACCGAGCGGCGAATATCAGCAAGAAATCTCACAAGGTAACCTGCGGAGCGTGCCCAAACCCGATAGCGTAGATAGCGGATTTAAAGACCATAGGCGACGTTTGGACGAAAATAAGAAAAGCGATTCCGTTTATAGTTCTACAAATAGTATTCCGATGAGTATAAGCTGTTTCGGTTCAAACCATAATATTTCCGATCCCATATTGGATACTCTAAAGCACGAATGTCAGATCGAAAGGTCTTATAGTCCAATATTTCGCTTAACGAAGAAACCATCAAAGCAGAGTGTAAAGTGCTCGCCGAATGAAACTGGTTTGAGTCAGATATTAGCGATACCCGAGGCGTTTTTGAATCAACAGATTAGTCCGAATTCGTTTAAAAGTTATATGAGTTCGTGTAATACGCCCGGGAGTTCGGAGCTTGAAGCAAGTAAGTATTACAGGATCACAAAGCTACTCTTGCTAATTTTCATGATTGATGCTGGTTACACTGAGGCATATTGCTTTGGAAATTGGAAGAATAGACATTTAAATTCAGTTCTAGCTGAGGAAGATGGGGATTTTCAAAAACATTTCAGGTTCTGCAGTGTTGCACAAAAAAGTTTCACCTTCTCTGGGGTTATTTGCATATATACAGGGTATCGCATCGCATTCGCGTCGACTTATGCGATAAAAAAAAGCGATAAAGTATTCTTAAAATATTTTTGTTTAGGGCTATGTAGACTCATTGGGAGCAAGATTTATAATTATTTTGTTATATACTGAGTGACTCAAAAAATATGTTGATAATATGGGCCGAGTAAACGCAAGTTACTGTTATATTTCCTATACCTAACTAAAAGCTGAAATATGCATAATAAAACTCTTGCTTTTGAATTATTGGTTAACAAAACTTGCACATGATATGTTAATCTACAGTATTTTCTGCAAAGAGAATTACAGGGTGAATTATTTCCATGCGCTTAGCAAACTGTGCCTTTGTGAATGAAAATCTTTCATTCGAAGCGTGCATTGTGTCTTAACGGAGCACTTTATTCACAAACATCTTGGCAAAACGTCACTAACATGTTAGTTGTCTAAAATCAACTGTTTTCTGGTTATAGCAACTTTTTATGGCAATTGGGTTGATATTTCTGCCCGCAACCTTGAGGTCAGTTAAGTAGTTTGTGATTAAGACCAACGCCGTAATTTTCGCAAGAACATCCACGATTAATTCATGTGAAGCTTTTCCGATTATACTCCTTCTCTTTATTGGTTTTTGATTCTAAGAGGCATAGAGTGTTCTTATTCCTGACAATTTTTTAACGCATTTATCTACAAAAGGAGGTGTGATTCTGTCCGTTTCAGCCACCAGAATCATTAATCTTTTGTAAACATTCCACCAGAGACAACGGTGCTCTTTACCAGGTTTGACGGCTTTATGCTTGTTTATACCACAGCACCCGAATTATTTGACTCGTTGCCACCTCTTCGACAAGCGAATCAAGAGATGACAGGCCTCCATTGTCGCTGTTCTTGTAGCTGCTAATACACTTGTCATATTTAGGCAAGCGGCCCTTGCAGTACTTACTTCACTTTCTTTGGTCTCGCGCCACGCAGCAACAACGCCGTATGTTAGCATTGGTGTGGCTCTTGTAATGGACATCATCACTCTGTGAGAGAGATCCTAGATCGTTCCCAGCATAATGTTAAAAAATAAATGGCAAAAAATAAATACCTACATAACCCTAAACAATATTTAAAAAATGGTGGCATTCTGCATATACATCTTTGAGTAAAAACTTTAAAAATTAATTTTTGTATTCTATTCTATTTAATTGTTAATTTCTAGGTACATCCTCGAGATCTGATGGCCTTAACAAACAAACGAATCAAGCAATACAATCTGGTTCTCTTTTATGCTGTGATATTATCGATGGCAGATGCAACAATTCCAAGAATAATCACGAGGCAATCGAGCAAGGAAAAGATCTCACAGATCCTTCCGTTTGCCTAAATTTAGACACTAAGGATTCAAATTCGGTGGAGACTCCGAAAGTCGAAAATTGTACACCGTTAAATCACAAAAGGATCAGTAGATCTGTCGGATCGTATGATGAGGATAAAGCCGAGTTGTATAGTAGCGTAACTTTAGGTTCGGATCCGTTTTTAAATTCTTTGGGGGCTCACGAGGAAGTTCGCGAAAAGTCGTATCTACCGAAGGAGAACGATGTCAACGAACGGATAGCCGTTGAGAAATGGTTGAGTCGTAATGTAACGGATTTGGAGAAGAAAAATTATCCTGATACTTTAAAAGTGCTCGAAAATAGGAACGAAGATTCTAATAGTCCTTTAACACGTCGAACCGATGCGTTACTTAATACAACTTCGTTTCATTTAGTCAAACCTAAATATTCTGATTAAGGAATTTTATTACTTTTATGATGAAAATAATAGGTCTGATGAAATTAAGTTAAAAGTCATCTATTGTTATTCGGGAAACTGCCTTAAGTTTCAAGCTATTTCATTATTGTTATCTTTTTTTAGACAATAGTTTTTTTTTTTGCGAAACTAAGTACTCCGAACTGCCTCTAGCGAGCATCTTCTGAACTGTTATCGCTATTTTTTTTGTACTGTGCGAATAATTCATTTGTTTTAACCGTGTGGCACAATAGCGGCGAATGGAGTAAAAAATAGAATTGTATCGATGCATACTGCCACAAAGTATAGTAATGACCTAATGGAATCTTTGATTTTATTTGGGTGCATTAACGCTAATTTTGAAAATATGTCACCAGGAATTGTAATTGTTTATTCTCATGTCATTTTCGTGGTGCTTCTTGCAATAATATTTCCTCTGTCCCATAGTAATCGTGGCGTTTTTTAGTTTGAAAAAAGATAGATTTGGGAACTTCATTGGCATGAACCGCAGATCTTATGTTGCCTCTTCTGTTAAGTAGAGTATTTTTTCATAATTTCTTGATTTATGATCTCTTTTCACACCGTTTCGTTTTTTTTTTTGACACATCAAGAACTGAATAATAAACAATGGCAACCGCATCTTTACTTGTAAACTTTCCATTCACCAATAATTCTCGTAAAAGTAACTATTATTGGGGGTCAGAGGGAGTAATTATTATTAGCTATGTAAAAGCTTATTTGTTTTAAATCGAACATGTTTACTACATGTTTATGTTTACTACGGTGCCGGTCGGTGGTGATGCAAATGGGAGGTCAAGGACAAGGCTCCGATTCCCTCGTGTATTTCCGTTGCGTATCGTGTATATTGTAGCGGATAACAAAATATTCGAATTTAAAACCTCGTCAATATTCGGAAAAGAAACTAACTAAAATTGACATATTAAATACGAAATAGAAGAAATTAACTTATAAGATTTTGCAAGCTACGTCACGTTTTTGATATGGCGGATTTGGATTCTATGCCCTAAAACAAAGGTCTTTTTGTATTTTGTGGTATAGCATTGTGTAAATAGGGTGCGCAATATTTTTACTGAAAAAGTTCAGAACAGGTTGGATCAGCTCGTTTATGCAAATAGAAAGCTCTTAATCGTACATTTAAAATTGTGTATACTAAAACCGCATCAAACCGGTTTCTAATTAACTTGTAATTATTATTATAAGTGAAAGAATTTTGTGCATATTTAGTTTTAGTTGTTTTGCGCATATGCGTATATTTCTTATAACTTTCAGAAAAGCAAAATGAAGCGATGTGTATCATATTACAGAGCGTAAAATAAATAAAATGAAATTTCGAAGCAATCTTCTAATTTGTTATACGGCATTTGTTACTGAAATTAGATTATTTAAACATGTAACTGAAGATACAAGGTGGATGTTTATATTTTTCACAACCTATTTACTTTTTAAGGATTACTTAAAATCATTGAAGTGAAAAATAGTTGCAATAATTCCATATTTTTCGTGGCTATTTAAAAAAGATTGCCAGATCATCGTTATATCATATTAAATTATGCCAATGCCCCATAAGAAAACAAAAGAAAGCGCTATCTACCGATAAATTCGGGAACTGGCGCTGTATACAAGAGTGTGCCATAGAAATGTTACAATTATGAGGGGTCAATTTATAGCTTGTTCTGAATAGTTTGAATTATTTTATTAACAGAATGTATTGTGAAACATTATACTTTGTTTAATTAATTGTTACTTTTTTCTTCATTAAAGGATTTGGTTTGCAACAGTACTCCAATTCTGTTTTATATACTGTGCATTTCAATTTAAATGAGCCGGCCCTTTCAATGCTGTTATTTAAAAAATTTTAAAAAATTTCGAAACATCACCTTTTATTTTTTGGGGGGTACTCATAAAATAAATCCGTAAAAAACTCATAAAATAAATCCGTAAAAAACTCATAAAATAAAAACCTCATAAAATGACTTGCAATTTTCAAAAATATAATATGATAAAATGCAGAATACCCGACTTCTATCCTTATTTAAAATTTTTAACGGCAAAATGTATTCTCCAAGAAAGTGTTCCTAGATTTTTCTGGAAAAATAGAGGCTGACCCGTTTTAATTGAAATGTACGATAGAATTAATTAGCGTAATATACAACACTTAATTCTTTCACTCTTCCACTTTATTCTATCACTACACACTACTATTTTTGGGTCAAATTATTGTTTTTCAAATATTTTTTTATACATTTTTGGGATTTATTACTCTTTACATTAGAATTTGTATTATAGAGAACAAAAAATTATTTACATGTTATGCATAGGTTGTTTTCTAAGAAGATATATTTGGGAAATTACGTTGATTATATTTTATCAGAAAGACAATTGAAAAAACCGCAATTGCAATAATTTTCTTTTTAATTTCATTATGGCAATTTTAATAGAATGTTATCACGGCATAATACAATATATATTGAATGTTGAAGCTTATATATCTATGTATACAACCGTACGTACATTATTAATTGCAAGGCGAATGTAAATTCTATTTTTTAAGATATATTAATGTATATATTTCATTTCCGCGGGAAACTACACGTATTTATTTGTGATATTATCGAAGTACTATCAGTGTAAGTTACGTATTATTATCCAACATTTTGTTGCATACTTCTAGTATCTACATAAATATAAATACATATGTACAAAACGTCGCAAATGTTAAATAAATGCAAAAATTATTTATTGGATTAGTATGTAATTTTTCGTAGTTTGGATATATATATATAGCGTTAATTTATATAATTCCATTTAATAAAAAATATTCATGAAACAGTTTTATTGTTTTATATTTTAACCAAATATAGTATACGTGTATGAAAAATATACTAAAAATATTTATAGGCAATATGAATAGAAAGATATACGTAAATGACGATTAAAATTCGTACGACATTAAATAATGTGTAAAAGAAGATTGAAATTCAAAAATTTCTTGTGCAAATCGATCACACCATTGCTATTATGACGTCAGAACATCCTAAAATATTTTATTACCACGTATTTACATCTAATCTGTTTGAAAAACGATTTCAGTATTTTTTTTCTATTATTTTCTAACAAATAAACGTGTGGAAAATGTGGAAAAATAAATTTGTTGCAATTTGCGCAAAGCGACAATTTGCCAAACGTGGATGTTTTATGTAGATGCACTTTATTAAAGGAAGTGATTGTTTTAACGGTAGTGAAATTAGAGGTGTAAGCAAATACATGAGCCGATCTGTTAATACATTGTAATATTCATTACAAGCATTTTACATATTTTTGATCCAAGAAATGTATGTATTACCGTCCCACCAAATTTTTGTTTAACTAACTCGTATATTGCGATAATACACATTTATATTGCATCAAAAGGAAAGCATAGTTCAATTCCCAATATTGTTGCTATGAAATTTAAATATAGAAAAGCTTCTTTTCATATCACAACTTGTGAGAGGCGCGTAGTGAAAATGGGATCGATAATCGTTGTGTTTATCAATGGTTTTGTTACTTTCGTTGCACAAAATATTCCATCGATTTTTTTACATATGGCAGTACCAAAATCACCAGAAATATTCCTTAATTTGTTTATTATAACATCCAATGTTTCGATTCCATCTTTTAGTTGTACTGTTTCTAATTCAAAATATTTTATTTTTTGAGGTTTATCACGAAAATGTTCGTTAATAAAATGCAAAATTAGTTTGTAAAAATGGATCCTGCAACTGAATTTTATATTTGCTTGTGCTTTGTGCACCCTCATTTAAATTTCTCCAAATTTTCTGCGTAAAATGAAGAGGCTTCTAACCACCTTCCCCATCTTGTTACGACTGGAGACAGAGATAAGGAAAGTTCTGGCCATTTGTCTTTGTATAAAATAACTCTTGTAGATGCTTTCAAGAAAACTCTATTAGTGTGATTAATTAGTTCATTAACATTCGGAAATTGCTCTTCAATAAATTCCGCAACTTAATGGAGGGGGTGGGCAGCGCATGTAATATGTAGCATATGTTTTAAGATGTCTTTAAGCAATTTTTAATTAAGCAAGTTGCAGCGTCACTCACAAAGAGTAAAGGTCTGAGGAAATGGAAGAATTTCCTCACATCTTCGAAAATTTTATCGATACTGCTTTGGGTTACAATTAACTTTTTAATCGGATTTTACTTTTACAAATTTTCTTTTAAAATGTTTCAATACTTACGTTTATCCAATGTTCGTTCAACAAATACTAAATTTGCATCTCCAGAAGCAACTATACATCTGTATACCATAAGGTTTCCTTCATAATTCCTTACCAGGGCTTTCAAGTTTGCCTCAACACGGCCCTTTCCACTTCCCCGCATTAATAGACTTTTCAGAACATAAGATTAAATTTGCTTTTACTTAAAAAAAATATTTTTTTAGCAATCCATCGATTTATGAATGGTTGCCCTTCTTCCTATTTACAACATCAATACAAGGTTTTCTACGTGTCGTTAGTTCATGTAAACCTGGTTCGTCGAGTTTATTTCTTATTGTTTTCTGCATTACTATTTCGCAATTCTATCTTTCTTGTAACAAATTTCATTCAACATTCATGCATGCAAATATGGAATAACTATACTCTACTGGTAAACTCTGTAAAAACGTGCTTTTAATAAATTTTTGAATATTGTATAAAGTGTATATATATATTATAATTCTTTCTTACAAAAAAAAAAAAATTCTAGTGCCACAATGGCAACACTGGATGTACAAATATTTTTCCCGTATTGTAATTCTGTATGCTTCAACTGGCCGATTAATTGCCTGACACGTTTAATTATATTTTATTTATTTATTTATATATTATATCGTATGACAAGCGTATATTAGTATCAGATGATCTAGTTTAATTATCTATGTAAATTAATTATTTAATTTTAATAAGGTCATTAACGTCAAATTACATTTTGTTGGTATTTTAAAATACACGATACTTCAATAATTTCAACTTAGTTTCATCAATCAGCGTGAGTTAATTTAAGAAGAAACTTCTTCATTGTGAAATAAGTATGGAAATCATAGCACTCCCTTGAGAATGAGTTCAAGGGAGAGCTATGAATTCCAGCCTCACGAATGTAGGGTATAATTTTTTGCTGTGTCCTAATGGTTAACTATTCGAGTATTGCCGTTAACGCCTTCTACTTTTGTTTTAACTGTTGATGAAGATCAGGATAAAAAAAATCGAAGACGATCGAATAGGGTGGTGTGGAATAAGGTTGGCTAATTACTAATTTTCTTGTAATTTTTGTGGGAAATGAGGAAATACAGAGAAATACATTTAGAGTGCTTTAAGGAAAAGAAACGAATAATAATAACACAATAATTTATTTTATATTGTTCTTATATATTTAAAATATCATCCACGCATTTTTCCATTTAATTCAAGCAATCATTTCTCTTTTGAACATAGTGTAGTATATACAAACAGTATACATTTACCATTCATGTAATAACAATCAGAATCTAGTCGATTGTAAATTACGATTTATGATGTTGCAGCATCTTGTTTTTCTTAGGTTTATTGGAATTTTCGTTTCCTGCAGAAAATTTACAATCATCCGGATACATCTAACCGATGGTAAAACAGTAACGAATCTGCTTGCAATTTTATAAATATACATGTTCTCTTCGTTTAATATAGTCTAAAAGTATCTTTTCAGGATTAATAAGTGATTGCCAAAAAGAATGACGAATCAAGTCAACGACATATAGATAACTTTAGATTTCGTGTATAAAATAAATAAATATTTTAGAATTTTCAAACATCGATATGCTTAAAATTTGCAACAACACAACCTGAGCCCCTAGTTGAGTTGTCAATTTAGCACATGAAATAACCATTTAGCTTTTTTTTTTAAATTTGATATAATGTTGATAGAAAAATAGGCGTATTATATAAATTGTATTGAAGCATTTAAGAAATGTATATTATTTGATCGAAAATATACAGAGTGTTTGATTCACCGACGGACCGCCGATTTGGAGCAAAAATCGTTTGATTTATTTAAATCACTAAGTTGGCTTTATCTCAGAAACCGTGACCCTTTGTATAATGGTATCATTGGTTAAACAAATTCCAAACCGACACACTTGTTGCCTTCTTTCAGATCTACGCCAGTGAACCAATCATCCTGTAGTGACTTAAATGCTAAAATAACTGATATATCCGATGGCTTACAGAAATAGTAAGTACCTACTTGGGAGAATTTTTTAATTATTATAGTTAAACCATAGTAAAAATGGAAATTTAGATACCTACACTTTTTACTCATAAGCCATCCATATATGTATCCATGGTTTCATTCATAAGAATCTCGAAATTTCCTGTTAACTTCCATGATTGCATTTTTAATTGCTGTACAATGGAGAGCAAACGTTAAATGCTCTGCAACCAGTCGCATTCTAACATTTAGCGCTTGTTCTCGTTTAAGTCTGATATTATCGTGGATATTATAGCGTCTATAATAGATCTGAAATATACTGTACATCTTTTCTTTTATATAAAAATGGTCGAAATCAACGCAAATTCACCTCTTCCATTGCTAATTTGCGGTTGATCTCGAGGAAATATACTATACAACACAACAAATATACAGCGCGTTAAGTGTTCGCTTTTTTTTCTCGACATGAAGCATTTTAGTCTCAATCGCAATTTGACTTGGAAATGTGGATTTTATTTTTCGTCTAACTAATAGAATCGAACGATTAAGAAATCGACTAAGCTAAAGAAATAATTCCTTATCCTATAATTTTTTCTTGCAAGAGTTATTATTACGGGCCTGTGGATTCACACAGACATCGAGAATTTTTTATTAAAAATTAACAAAATTAGGTTGTTTCTTTGATTAATTATAAGCTCAAAGTTCAAATATAAAGCTCTTAAAATACGAGGATGGTTCAAGAAGTCCTTCGAGAATCTACGAGGTGACGCTCGCAGTATCGAAAATGGTTTGTTTCTAGTAAGGATCATTAGTCACTAGACAGTTGTCAAAGTCTCTCAGTTATATCCATTACACGGTTTCATTTTTATTGTCGATTTAAGCAAAGAATTGTTGTTCATGTAGAAAAATGGAAAAAAGTGAATTTCGAGTGGTGGTTAAACACTTATATTTAAAAGGCTTAATACCGAAAAAGATCAAAGTTGAGTTGGATGAAGTGGCACATCTGCTCCTGTGTTAGCAACTGTTTACGATTGAGTAAATGAGTTTAAAGGTGACTGTCCATCCACAACAGATGAACGTCGTTCTGGACGTCCAGTGGAAGCTACTACACCGATTACTTGGAAAAAGGACAAATACTTTCCAATGACCGGTTGAACGAAGAAATCGACAAAAAACGTCTTCATTTGAAAAAGAAAAATGTTTTCTTCTATCAAGACAATGCACACCTGCGACAATGCAACATCTTCTGTATTCACTAGGATTTGGGCTCCAGTGACTTTCTTTACTTCCGAATTTGAAATAATGGCTGAATAAATGGCTCAGCGGACAACGGTTCGCGTCGAACAAGGAAGTCATCGCCTATTTTGAATTTGAAGGAGAAAACGAAAAAAACAGTGAACGTTTTCACCAGGATAGAAAGAAAAAGGCTTTGTGGGAACGCGGAACAGCAGTATGTTAGCAGAATCTTTTATTGAGAGAAATGACAGAAAGAAACAAACACCAAACACTACAATCTGAAACATTTAGGTACAAAGTTAAAAAACAGTCAGAAAAGTTTATTAAAGATTGCGTATTATTGTTTGTAACTAAATATAAGGTTTGGGCTTCTGAACATGGTATGTGATAGAAAAATTCTAAATTGATGCTTTGATTCGTGGCTACTAAAATGACGTAGTTTAATTTATAGGGTAGAAAAAAATTCAAATTTGTTGTACGTTGTAATGCTAGCTTCATTCCTGTAATTCCTTAAGTCCTGATCAAAAATGATAGCAAGGACTCTGGCGATAAACAACATAAAAGCATCGGCCCACTCCTCGCACCAAACAAGTTTAGTAAATTAATTAATTCGGGACAGCCGTTTCGAGGATGCACCGAATTCGGTCACCGGTTAAGAATGAGGATTCCATGCATCCTCGAAACGGCTGTTTCCGATTAATTCATTTACTAAACTTTGTGTGAATTGAATTCCGTTATTTAATAAATGCTTTTTAATATTAGGTATTGTTTGACCAAATTGAAATTAATTTTTCTAATTGAACATCGATTCTATTAGCAATACGTGCAATCCACACTTGGATTTTGTTAACGTACGATCATTTACAAATATTTTTTCCGAATTCGAACGCAAATTTATATTGTCTTGTTTCGACCGGTATCCTCTTTAATTAGCGTCACAATAGATTGATATATATTATGTTGTACATGACCGTATCACAAAACAAAATATTCATCAACAGTTTCTCTATTTTCATCTTTCTCTCTTTCACCCGTGTTTTTATATGTCCTTTTCACTAAGATCACTTAGTGAAAAGGTATTCGATCCATGGGCGTAGCCAGAGGAGGGCAAGGTGTGGGGCTGCGGCCGCCCTCTAAATCTCTGAAATAATTTCACTTTCGTTTCTTATTGCCTGTCATACAGAAATCTCCAAAATCTCAACTCTCCCTCCCCTACTATCTTGACCAAATTCTGGCTACGCCCATGATTCGATCTCTATTAAAAGAGATCTATTGTCACTCCTGATGGTTAATATAATCGACGATTTTTTTAATATACACATATCGTTTTCTAAGTTGGCAGTACAAAGAATATATTTTTTATTCGGTTTCAAATTCACCACGAAACATCTCCTCCCTAATACGTCGTTTTTGCCTAATAATAATACATAAATATTTCGCAACGTTTAACGAGAAATTACAATTATGTCGAAGGAATACTTAAAAACAATAAATATCGTACATTAAAACGGGTCAGCGATAAAGATTTTCGATCGGAAAGGAATAACAGCATCATAATATACATAATATGCGCGTGTTTGTATAGATAATATATAATTTGTTCATATAATATATGACAATAAAACGAACAGAGCTCTTTATAGTTATAACGTGGAAGGGTGGACAGGATTTTAATTTCTAATTATATATATCGGTGACATCTCGAAGCTTAAAAATATTTCCTCATTTTATATAATTAATAAGTGTTCACAACCATCTTGATTGAGCACCGAAGTTCTTGAACGCAGTTGTAGGATCAACGCTATTTTACGATATTAATTAAAATATTGTTCGATGGAAGTTTCGGTATCTAATTGGATATACTAAACGTGTTGAACGAAAAAAGTATAATGCGCATGCGTATTTCTCAATAATATTATTTACTTTCTTTGGAAGGTAGGATATGTGTTGGTCATCTGCTTGGAGTAAGAATATTTCGACTTAAAATTTTTGGTAAATTTCGTCCTTCTCGAAAAATAATGTACTTTTATATTTTCGTGGAAGAGTACATCAGAAATCCTTGTTCACTCGCGATCGTTGATTCTCTATTTTATTAATCGCTATCACAGATTACAAAAGTAGGATTCGAAATCTAAGAAGGGTTTCTAATGTAGCTCTCTTTTCAAAGTAAGAACGTTCATTGATGTATTTTTTAAGAAATATGTAAAATCGCAAATGGGAATAAAAAGTATTCGGGTTTCGTAAAATAAATCTAAAAAGCTTAAATTTTTAATATATTCTGTAGCTGTTATACAAATTCTTTTGGTTGTCCCATATAACAAGGCAAAACTTCTAAAATCCTAGTTGCAAATGATGGATAATAATAACTTAGATGGTCCCAAACTTATTGCACGTATTCGATTTAAGAACTAAACTAGCAGCAGCAGCAGCTAGAAGCAATATCACTGCCTGTTTTTCTTGTTCCTTTTATTTATAAGGTTGGAGATAAAGTAGGTCCTTTCTTTCAGGACCTACTTTCCTATTTTCAACCTTTTGATGATGAACTCACACATGGAGTTGCCATCGATTATTTATTATATCTTTTTTATTTACTTTTATTAGTTATAACTTTTATCAAATATTATAAATAAATTTCCTCTTCGCGCATTCTATGAAAGTTTTTTTTAACTAATATTCATCTAAAAAAAATGCAAATTTCCTTCGAAAGGTAATTTGCATAAAAAAGTAAATTTGTTAAAAAAATACTTTAATAACATTTTGTAGAATGCCTGAGGAGGCCGAGAATATCCGCGACGAAACGAAAGCTCATGTTTTCTTTTCCCATATTTAAAGCATTAAAACCTAAACGAAACTCGTAGAATTCAAAAACATAAACTCCAATTAAACAAATAAAAATGATTACAAATAAACATTTGAGAAATCTTTTTTTTTTTTTTTTTTTTAACCCAAAAGATATTAATTAATATGTTATATATTATTAATTCACAAGATAGGAAAATTCTGCCTTAAGTGGTAGTAAGTAAATTTTATTTACAATGCATTAAAATGAAAACAATTTAAAAGCACGTTATCACCTCGCTATTGACATGAACTAAATGCTTTAATATTTTTATATATTTTAAATATTTTAATTTTCCAAAAATAAAATCACCAAGAGTTTCGTATTTTCTAGAACTTCACGCCAAATATAGATATATATGTAGATGCTAAATATAGGTAATTTTAATGCTACAGGTAGGAAAGGTACGTTATTTTCAAAGATTATTAATTCCAAATGGCAAGTAAGTATGTTTCAATAAGTAGACTTACGTAATAAATTGTTCATTTCTAGGAAATAGTACAACCTTAAATATTCACGAAAATTTTTAAAAGCATTCCTTATAAACAAGTAGGGTTCACACAACAACCGACTTTTAAAAAATGTAATTATTATAAAACCTGCTGCTGTTGTTTACAACTATTACATAAATTAAAGTCATCTGCGGTTATGACTAGCTCGACAGCTTATAAATCCCGTTGGGCTGCTCACCGCACATAAAAGTTTCATTGATTTCAAATTTTGCGAATCGGATTTCAACGTATTGGTTTGCCGTTCTTTTATTATTCATTTATCTTGAAATATCCTGTTTGTTTCTAAATCTATACAAAAATATAAAATACAACATACTTGGCACAAAACTCATTCAAAAAAAAGCTAAAATAACGAGCAAGAATCTTTTAATTTTGCAATGATAACCTTGCTTTCATCGGCTATTTAGCTGGCTTCTGTGTATATTGTCGAAAACTGAACGAACTATCTTCCATAAAGGGGTTCCACTAATAATTTAAAATCTCGAATTTTTACTGTTTGAATTAGGGATTGAGTTTTGTTGAGTTACTTATCGGTTTAACGTACTGATTGCAATTCCGATTAGAATATTTTGAGAACCTGCTTGAAATACATTCTGCCAAACTTAATTAAATGTAATCAGTGAATAAAGTAATTATTAGAATTTGCACGGTGTTAGTTTTTATTGCCATTTTTTTTTTGTTTGGATAAGATGTGGAAGCTCGGACACTTAATCTACTTAAAATGCAATAAAAGTAATACATTTTGTATTATTAACATTAAAATATTTTAAACCGAAGAGGATTCATGAGTGCTTGAGTTTTTCGGTTTATATTTTTAGCGAACAATTTCCTTTTCAATTTTGAATCGGTATTTAAAATGCGTGGGGGACAGCCAATGATCCAAGTAATATATGCTGTTCTATACGATTTCTGTGACTAACGGTAAAGCAACAATCGAGAAGTGTTGGTCTTTGTGGTCGCGTTGCTCTAAAAAAGCCGCTGCTGCGGTGCGGTAACAGGTTAAAACAACTTCAGACATTAGATGGTGGAAGATCAGAATTGGGTGTTTCGGACCGACGAATCATTTGGATCGCCGAGGCTTGTGATTATGAAAAGAACTAAAAATGAAAATAATTTTGAGTGAATCTATAAAACCGCTGTAATCCTTTTTCCTGAATTCTGCTAAGCTTTCGTGGGAAGAATTCGATTAAAGAGTGCAAGAAGCGTGTCCTATACCAACCAAACATTTGTGGAACATTTTGCAACAACAATGGAATAATTTACCCAATCTCGTTTTGTAAAATTTAGATTCGTTGGCGTTAAAGGAGGCTTCTTCGACGAAAAGAATCTTTAATTTACTTATCGTTTTATATTTTTAGAATTATCCTGTTTTTTGCGTTTTGATGTTTTATCACTTGGACTACGTGGATAATAATAAGCAAAATGATAAATTAATTTTTACTTTAATCTAGTTCGAATTTTCATGATTTTATACATTTTTATTAAGTGCCCGAACTTAACATAGATAATTAATACGCATGCGTTCACGTTTCGTATGAATTTGTTTCTCTTGGTTTTCTAACTTAAGGCTGGTTTACCCGATGCGTAATTCTGTACATAATTATGCATGGCGCATGCGTACTTTGAAATTGTAAATTGCGTGTAGATGCTTACTTTGCCCGATGTTGGTTTGATTAATATTGCTGATTTACACAATTGTTAGCAGAATTCTGAGCAGTGATGGCAACCTCGATGCCTCTTAATTCGGTAGAACTATCGACATTTTTCGGGGGAGTATGTAGATTAAAAATATATTTTTTTAGGAATATTTCCTTTTAATTTATTTATTAAATTTGGAGAAAGAGGGGGTCAGGATACAAAATTAAAATGTTGATTATTTCATATGAAACATTTAATTAAAAAAAAACTAAAAAAATGGAAGGAAATATTTTTGCGGTTTGGAAAGAGCGCTTATAAATTAAATTAAAAATTCGTTCATCTATTAACTAATTAAAAAATAAATTTTATTTATTTATTTTATTCTTAAAATGTGTTTTTTTTTAGACTTCCTACGTAAATACATAGTTTATGAATTGAAGCTCATCTGAATTCGGGAGAACCTACGGAAAAATTGGTAGGGCCACCATCATCGATTGTGCAGAATTATGCGTCGTGTAAAATAGCTTTTATACCGCATATCGAGATGGATGTTTTTATTTGACAATCGCGAACGATGAAGACATGTACGTAAAAACTGAAACGAAAACAATAATAAAAAGAAAAAGAAAAGAACATCGTATTAAAAATAAATATATTAACGTCTTATACATATATATTCTTTATAGATTCTAAATTAAGAAAAAAGAATTATATATCATAAATTATTGAATTAGCTAATATTTTTATTTAATATCGTAAAATAGGTTGCGACTGGCATCACATGCTGTGTCGTCCTCCACAAATGCCACAACGTATACCGCACCAGTGACACAGTTTCAGCGGCGGATAGAACCACAGACAAGGTACAAATATCGATAAAAAAGTCAGGCACACCCATCGTCGCGAACAGTTCTCGTCGTTCGTACATTCGCACGGGTGTTGGGCGAAGTCGCCCTCGTTGTCCGCCGCACAATGATAGCACAGGCACTGCGCGCATCCGATGCACGAGATCGTGTTTATCGTCGATTTAATGCAGTCAGGCGCGTACTCGCACGAACCCTTCGGATTCTTGTCCTCCGTGTACAGTTCATTGCAGTAGCGGCAGCGTATCTGCACCTTCGGCACCTTCTTTAGATGGATCTTGGTCGGAAGAGGCGGCTGCGGCGGCGAGACCAATTCGTGGCCCTTCTTAAAGCTAGACGTCGAATCTCGTCGCGTTAACGACGGCTTCTGGTCCTCTACTACCGGATAAATATAATCGTGCGCGGATAATTCTACGTATGAATAGTTTTCACCTAAAACAAGAAACAAACGCTTAATTTTTAATTTTTAAAGTCTTAAGTTGCATCTACACTTTACACTAGTTATACTCTATTTTTTAATTCGCAGGAGTGTTTTTAAATTGAAACGCTAAAAAGTAGGCTTGCAATTGGTTAGTTTTCGGCAAAAATCACACTGGCAAAATTTCATATATTGCCGGCCGCTATATTGTTATAATAGCTGATTGACGTTTAGATCCTGCATTTTTCTGAGTGCGTTTGTATTTAATTTTTCTCCTTAAATTTGTGTTGTAGTAATAAAAAAGTTCTTCTGAGAACTAATCGGCCGACTAAAACATTTTCACAGCATTTTTCGTGGATATGGAGGAAGCAGTAACTACTTCTGGTACTCAAATATTTCCGCCGAGAAGGCGACAATTTCTGAGCTTAGGACATTTATCTTTGATAGAGAAGCAGAACATACTGAATATATTCAAAAATTTTCGAACTGATAACCCCAGAACGAGAATTATTGCTATTGTCGCAAGAATATGAAGCATGATAGGTTGGTGTTGTGGTACACTACCATCATTACACATATTATAATGTTATCTTATTTTTAGGAGTGGCACAGTCTACTATCTATCGTACCATAAAAGAATATAAGGAGAAAGGACAAGTTATCCCGCCTAAGCAAACTTCTGGAAGAGATTCTTTCATTGCTGATTACGATGAAACAGCCAAGAATTTTTTTCATAAAAATGAACTTTCTACACTTGATAAAGTGAATGAAGTAAAACAGCGTGATGATTTGCCATAGATGAGCCGTTCAACATTGTGCAAATTTATGAAAATGCTAAACTTCAGATTAGTGCCGATGTTCTAATTAATACGCAATAAATTTTGAGTATAGGTACTCAAATTTATATTTTACATACACTACCCGACAAAAACATAGACGCGGTATCGTTTCTATTTACGAAACAAAGTTTATAGACATTATATAAAATGTAAATGAGGGTTATTTATACTTGTTATGTAAATAGTCCATTTATAGATATTTCTGGGTATTTATTGCTTTATGAGGAGGGGTAATTGAGATTTTCCCAGATCAAAATAGGAATTTTAAATGCGACAAAAATTTAGACCCTGTGCATTAATTACATTAATATAAGCAAAAATGTTTTAATTTGATACTTCTCTTTATATGCAGGGTTGTGCTGGTAAAGTGTGCACATTTCACCACGAGAAATTATATTTTATAAAGTGTTTGCAATATGGGTAGAAAAAAGCAATTATCCTTGATAGAAAAGGGGTAAAGTTCTAGCTTGGCACCAGGATGGTGTTAGTAAGAAGGAAATTGCTCGTCGGTTACGAAGAAGCGATCATTCCGTTAGAAATTTCCTAAAAGATCCGGAAAATTACGGCAAACCAAAAGGCCAGGGGCGACCGAGAGCTGTAAGTGAGCGGGATAAACGCATGATATTGCGGTGTGCATCCAATTCTTCTGCGTCGGCGAGAGTTACTGCAGAACAGGCGGGGGTGCAAACGCACGTGCGTAATGTTCAAAGGATTTTAAAGGCGTCACTGGTAAATATCACGGAAGAAAATGTTGAGAAAACCGACACTTTCGGCGAAACACAAAGAAGCGAGATTGAGATTAGCTGAAGAACACGTATCCTGGAAGAAACAATCGGAAAAAGTTATATTTTCCGATGAGAAACGTTTTAATTCGGACGGACCGGATGGGTACTCACATTATTATCATGATCTGAGAAAGGAACCAAAAGTGAAAATGACCAGACAATTAGGGGGTGGATCTGCGATGATATGGGCAGCGATTGGATTTCGCGATAAAAGTGGGATAGTGTTTTGCACAAACAAAATGACATCTGCGACGTATAAAGACTTATTGCGTGACAATCTTCTACGTTTTGGAAACCAATGGGCCGGGCGCAATTTTGTTTTTCAGCAAGATAACGCGCCAATTCATAAAGCAAAAACCGTTACTGAATGGTTTAAAGAGAAAAAGATAAAACTTTACAGTGGCCGGCACGGTCACCAGACTTAAACATTATTGAAAACATGTGAGGTGAATTGGCACGTCGCGTTTCTGGCGGAGGTCGTCAATATTTCACGGTACAGGAACTGAACTTCAATAGTGACTGAATGGCAGAATATCGCTCAAAATTATGTGTTAAATTTATATAAATCTATTAATAACAGACTATTGGAAGTGATTAAGAACAATGGAGGATCTACGCATTACTGATCACTGATTTGTTGATTTTTGTTTTACATTTGCAACAGAGCGTCTAAATTTTTGTCGCAGAAATTGTTTAAACATTGGAGTAATAATTTATTATTTAGTTCATATATTACTGGATGAGATATTTTTAAGTTTATTTTACTTTTACGAATAAAAACTTAATTAGATATCTTGCTAGTTTTGCAAAGAAATGTTGTAACCCTTAAAACCCGTAAAACATCTTACCGCGTCTAAGTTTCTGTCGGGGAGTGTACTTTGATATGTTCGAATAAGTATAATTATTGTTGCAGGTACACGAAGAGAGATCGAAAAAGTGTTTTGATAGAAGGTAATGATATAATCAGGTGGAGAAGAAGGTATTTGATGAATCGTCGCCAAAATCGGCCAATTTATTATTCAGACGAAACATGGCTAAACGAAGGTCATACCAAACAAAAAGTTTGGATAGATAATAACAAAAAAAAAATCGTCGGCAAGTGTTTAATGAAGGACTGACTATAGGCTTACGTAATCCTGCAGGGAAAGGAAAACGTCTTGTTATTTTACACATAGGATCTGAGGCTGGTTTTGTAGAGAATGGCATATTGCTTTTCGAAGGTAAAAAGCAACCAATTATTATGAAGAAATGATTGCCGAGGTGGTTTCATCAAGTATTCACAGTGCTAACAGAAATGTTCTTATTGTTATCGGTAATGTTACATATCATAGTCGTAAAATTGAAAAAATTTGACTTGATACGCAGGCTTGGTTGAAATCAAAAAATATCAAGTACGATGAAGAAATAGTTCGAACTGAATTTCTTCATTTAATTCGCCTTAATAAAGACCAATATAATACACATGTGACAGATGAGGTGGCCAGAAGATGCAATAAAACTGTGTTGCGGTTACCTTATCACTGCGAACTCAACCCAATTGAGTTAGTGTGGGCTCAAATAAAAAAATTAAGTTGCAACTAGGAATACATCATTTAAATTAGCAGATGTAAGGGTACTTTTACTACAGGCAATCCAGAATGTCACTACGGACAATTGGAAGAAATTTGTAGAACATGTGATTAAAGAAGAAAGAAAAATGTGTGAGTTAGGTGGATTAACCGATGATATAATCGAACCACCATTTATTATATCAGTGGGCAAGGATAGTGATTCAAGTGAAATGGAAAGTGATAGTGAATGCTTATTTTAGAAGATAATGTAATGTATTAACATGAATTTAAGGCCAAGTTATTGTTTAATATGTATACGCTGTATTTAATATTAGTCTAAATTGTTGTTCGTTTGTAAATAATCATATAAAAATAAGAATTATAGTAGAACAGAGCAACATTCAGAAACTTCCATTAAAAAAGGTACCATATGTAAAATTTAAATTTAGTATGATGTATATTTAATTAATTAATTTTAATTAATATTATTCTGCAGCGTTTTCTATATTTAATTAATCAATTATTTATTTTTATAATTAATTACGTAACTACAACTTATATAAAAGCCTAGCTAGTATTAAAACTGCCGCCGAAAACTAGCTTTGAAAAATTCAGCTGAAGCTGTTACCTTTTTCGCCTTTTAAGGTGTCGAAAGTTGGTTGTCGAGGGTCGATTTGGCGATCTTTGGATATATAATGTATCCGATGAAGATGATGATCCGTTCCTTTTGTACTCGAATCGCTGGAACTGCGGGAGTCTTTTGGTTCTTGCGGAAGATTTAGCGTCTGCAATACAAAACACGCTTGTAAAATGTTCAAAGATTATCTTTTAAATGAAAGAGGAAACAAAAAACAATTAAAAAGAAAGGAAAGTTGAATGATTTAAGGATCTATGTTACCGATAAATGTGCGGGATGATTAACGGACTAACAATAAGAATGAATGAAGCATGGCAGCACGTTCGTGAAATGTGTACAATTAATGTATTTCTACTCTACATGTAGTGTGATATTCACAATGAGAGAATTACGAAATGATTTGTATTTCGAAATTCCATTATTTGATATGTACAAGTAACATTTTTTTAAATAAAAATTCCATAAAGAAAGTCCTTGGTTCAATCCATTGTTGCTTTTTTTTTCTTATGAAGTATGTTATTCTAGATAAAATGTTGATAAAATAAACATCAACATATGTAATTACAACATGCAGGCAATGTGAACAGTTCGTACGACGTGTATTGGTGTGTTACCTTATCATGATATTGGGTATTATATTTTTTTTTTTATCCAAGGTTGCATTGTAATATCAGTATCGCATTAATGCAGCGAGCAGCATGAATGAAGTAAGCTCGATTCATTTCTTTTGAATTAACACGTACCATAAATAGACACATTGATCCTTATCCTATCATATTGAATGATTCATTGACTGTAATGTGCAAGGCGTGGGAATATACTTTTAAGCATCGTTACTTAGCTGATGAAGTGACGATGGATATTAATGACAATTTTTCAAATAGGTACTTCCATTAACGCAATACTACGTCGATATATAGGGTCGGCAAAAAGTCTGAAGACAGTGAATTTTTCAATTGTTTTATTTGTCATACGTTGAGTGGCAAATGTTTAAAAGCAAACTGATTATATTTGATTTTGCTCGACATGTGAAGAAAATGCTTTTTTTCTGTTTAAACTGTCTTCAGTTTTTCATATACAGGTGTTCCAGATCGCGTGTTCACCACTGACAATGAGATCTCATAAACGGTAAGAAATAGGAGATTTTTAAATTAAATAAAATGTGTCCAACCTCAAGACTTACTTAGTAGGCAACACGAACCTATTCTCATGAGACGAATAAACACGAGTCTGTTTAGTCTCTGGTAATTTCGTGAAGCGCACGGAAAGTGGCGAACTTTAATAATAAATTAAATGCTCAGTTATCCGTTGTTATTGTTATCTAAGTTCTTTTTAGTGCTAGATATGTAGATTGTTTACAAATACATTTGTTTTATCAACTCACAGCTACATTTATAAAAACACGCGATATTGCACAAATTTAATGATAACTTCAAGCTATTTTTGCAAATAAATCCAACGAGCTTTCCATTATTGAAATCGGCAAATTATACTCTCGCTTTTTATTTTTTTTCGTGGGGCGACATGTGAATTGTTCCATGGCTTTGTTACAAGCATCCCTTCGCCGCAAAGGGTGAAGTGTAATTAATTATTCGACAACGGAATTCACCAGAAAATTTTTCACGTAAAACCGTATCCCCGTCATGCCGATCAGCTATTATTTACTATATTTTGAAAATGAGCGACGAAGCAGATCAACTTTTAGCAATTGCTGCAGCAATCAATTATTATTGATTCCAATATAGAAAAAGCGCATTAAACGGAGAAGAAGGTTTTGAATACGATGAAGGCTTTAAGGTTGAAATAAGTATCGTGGGAATTATTATTGTTATATTTTTATCTTTTAGAAGTAGCGTACTTCCAAACGCAAACCATTTGTTTCTTTTGCATTCTCGTGCAAAATGGCTATGAATTTTTGATTTTTTAGTTCAATTTCATTCTTCTCCAATCCAAACGTAACATTTATTTCTATCACTGCGTCGTGCCTGCTATTTTTATCTTTATAGCATCTGCAGAACCGGACGATCGGGGTACATATTAATTAAAAGTGTTAAAAGATGGCTGCGTACCGCTTGGCAATACATCTACATTCCATATTGTTGTCGCTTCAGCTTTCTTTTGATGAAATATCGGGTTGGGTTGGGCGACATGTCTATACTTGCACATTTAGTTTCACACCTTCAGTTTTAACCGCAAGTTTAACTGATCAGACGTCAAATGGCTCAAGCAAAATGTCTGAACGAAATGATGATGAACGCCTGGAATTCCAAAGAGGTGTGATGCGTACGATTGTCGTCGGCTGCCAACCTTTGAGCATGGTTGAAAATTGTGGTTTCTAAATCTGAAAGTGTGTTACTTGAAGTATCTGGTCTATTAAGTTCGGATCTTGGAAGTATGTTGAACAAGTCCAAGTACACTTCTTTAACCACAAGAGCCGTAGACTTGAGACAGTAACCGATGTTATACAACCGTTACCGCGCACTTATTTATGTCTGCAAAATCTGATTTTTAGTTTTGTCAGTTTGCACTTCTTCAGTTATAAATATCGCTCAAGCGAATTGGCAAATTACTTCGATTACTGGATCGGTATCAAAAAGGTCATTACCTTCGTAGCTCATACGTTGAGTTTATCAATCTATAGTCCGTCTAGAAAGTATCCGGAAAACAAAAAGAACAGCTGTATATATTTTTATTACTTGAATAATAAAATCACAGCAAATAATTCATCTCATTTACTAATACAATCTCCATTTAACTGTAAACACTTAACTAAACGTTCAGGTAATCCCGAAACGAGGTCAACGCTATACTTTTCGCTGATAGTGGTTCAGGCTTGTAAAACTGACCGAATCAAATCTTTATTTCGTGGTGCTGCTCGTTCTACTTCAATTTTCATTCGTCCCCATATGTTTTCGATGGGACTAAGATCTGGGGAAGCTGCAGGCCATGGAATTGTTGCCAAGTTTTGTTCTAGCATCCAAGCTTTAGTGTAGGCAGGAGTATGGCATCTTGCATTATCCTGTTGAAAAAGCCACCCTTCGGGATATAAAGCACGAGCCGTTTCAAGAAGAATTTCATAATACTTTGCACTATTAACGGTGCCATCAATTATACAGAGAGGTGTAGCACCACGCTGAGAGATTGCTCCCCAAACCATTATTTTTGTGGGAAATTTGGAAATTTGAACGGTAACATTTTCTCTTGATAGGATTTTTAAATGATTTGCACCAAGTTGAAAACAACTTTCGTCAGATATAAAAACATCACTAAAATTATCCTCTCAAAATCGTTGGCAAAAATCTATTCTTCGTTGCTTTTATAGAGGTGTTATTGTAGGGATTTTTTTTTTGGTTTCCTTGATAAGTAACCTTGTTTTCTCAGTGAAATGCGGACAGTCTCTGGACACATTCTTATTTGACGTTGATTCCCAAATTGCAAATGTCAATAGTAATAATTTTTTAACGTTTTGAACACCTTTTCTATACAAATATTCCACCAACTTTTTTCTTTCTACTTGCGACATTATTTCACAAATATTAATCCTGTTGATAATCAACAATATTTAACAGCTGGTGTTGTTACATGATTTTTGCAATGGCCCACAGTCGGCACAACCTACTTGATGCATTACTTTTCTCGTAGGATGTAACAAAAAAGAAATATATTAAAATTAAGAAAAATAATAAATTCCGGATACTTTCTAGACGGACAATAAGATAGTATTGAGGATAGTCGTAATCTGGACAATTTGGTATCTAAATGCAGGTCTTTAGTGACTTACTTTAAGCAGGATAATGTGGCAGCATATAGGCCAGCAGATGGGACTAAATGATCTGAAACTAAAACAAGATGTACCCACTCGGTGGAACTTTGCAGTTATTATGATGAGAGATGCTAGTAAAATCGAAACTGTTTCTTTCAGCAGCTTCTCTCTTCACCAGTTAATGTTCTAACAATCTAAATTTGGAGCATCCAAATTTTCAAAGTAGTCCTAATTATGACCGTCAGGCGAAACATATCCATGTCTCTTCTGGAAGTTATTTCTAAACGACTTGGTTTTTTAGAAACCACAAAAGCGCAATAGCAAAGGTTATATTTTTAGATCCGAAGTTTAAGAAAGCTGAAAATGCTCAACAGTGGATCACCGGCGAATTAAACATAATAATTGAGAATTATCTAGATTATTATGACGTATAATTGCCCACACACATCTTATTTCCACAGCAAGTACTACACAGGGTGAAAACGAATTATGGAGTAATTTTGATGAAAAAGTTTGTCCTATCATTTCTACTATTACACTCATAATCAAGCAATATTTTGAAATGTTTTACGTCGACCATAAAAAAGATCAATTTAAGTTTTGGAAGACGCATTATTCCTACATCTATATATACTCGCCCCTAAATATCTGAATATTCGCGCAACTTCTGTACCCTCGGAACGTATATTTAGTAAAATTGGTACGATAACCAATATGGTCCTGTTTCGCTTGAATTGGATCAACTTCTTTCTTCATGCGATAATTTGAAGTTAAATACCTAAATATTTGATATTCAATGCTTGAACAATCGAGGTAATCGACAAAAACATCTCGGACTCGCTCAATGCTAGTCTGCCGCAGGCAAACGGACCCTCCCACTACTAGGCCACCAATCCGTTAAATCTGGTGGGTTTTACCATTATATGTAAACTTTACTTAAAAATGCACAGTGGTCGGTTTATATTTTGTCTCCCTCTTCCAAAGACTAAATATCGATACTATCTTCCGCGTGGCAAGGCTTCGGTTCAGCAAATAAAAGCACAGAATGTCGCTGTGGCTTTACAAATTGAGGTATGTACATCATAAAATTTAAATTGTCGATTTTTAATTCTTCGGTTAATTTCTTGCCTTATTTCTTACCATTTACAAGATACCATTGGTAAATACGTTAATTCAGACAGCCTGTAAGTGGTTATTGCAAACTACATACCTATTATCATTGTAAGAATATACAAGAAGGAAGTAAAAAACGTGAGAAACAATTAAAAAAGGAAATTAATTGAAGGTTGTGATTATATTCGGGAGCAAGTTTCCATCGTAAATTTGATTTAATTACTCTTCAGGAAAGCAAGGTTGTCGACATTCGATAAGAAAATCTGAAGTCAAGTAATTAGTACATAATACATATATAATAATAAACCATCTTCAATTTCTTAAAACTTATTTGTGAACTATGTATTCAAATGGGTAAAAAGGAAAAAGATCAAGCATTTACACATCTATGCCACAACGTCTATCTTACCTGTTTTTAACTTATCATTGATAAGCTATCAATTCTTTTGCTGATCATAAATTTTGTATAATTTACAAGAGTGTAAAACAACAACGAAGGTGATAAAGGTGGAATTTTCTGCTTAGAGCAAAAAGATTACTGCTTTACGTTGTACTGACTTTAAAGCTGTTCCTTAATGCAGTATTTTATTTTGTTGTAGAATGTGTTGTTATTTCAACAAACAATTTCATCAATTATTAAAGAAAAAATGAGTGAAATTTTATTATGTTTGTTTGAAGATGCATTTTAGAAACGAACCATAATAAAACACGTAATGTAATACGATTACATTACATTTAACGGACAGCAGCAGAAGTCATTACCCTACACATCCCAGACTGCATAATGATAACATCGAAATATTTAAAAGAGGAAACTTTATTAAAGGGGACAATAACATGAAAGTATTATTATTGTCCATTGTTGTCTCTTATCGTTGTTTTGTATAGTGCGTGTCTAGTTCGGATTTATTGTAAAATTGATAACGGGTATCTATGAATTCCAGTTTTCATTCATTGTTTCCCTTACGCTCGCGATAATAATCAATTAAGATATTGGTGAATTTCCAATGTATCCTCCTGAGACCCGAACGAAAATGCGTCCATTTAATTGAACATTAGGTCTTTTTCACACAAAAACTTTTTTTCTTACGTTTTTAAATCGAGCACATTGAAGAGTTTTTAAGTTCCGATTTTAGAAGTGGAAAATGTTCCTCCTTCATCGCACTGGCGTCATAGTCTTTTTGGAAGAATTAGGGTTGAGCTGGGAGTTGATAGAGGTGAAAGTAAAAGTCCTCTTGGGCTTCTTTAGGCAACAACGGCTCGAGGTGTGCCAATTTCATTATCGATACCCTCATATTTTGATTCTAAAATAAATTTAGCGATTTTGAGCAAATTTTTGGGGGTCAATTTGATGCAAAATCCGAGACTTTGCCATCACCAAACCAAAAAAAAAATGAAGTGTCGTTTTTATAGTCCATCTCTTGGTCTTTACTTTGATGAATCACAAGACACATCAACTGACATACACACTTTAAGATGGCGCTGCGGAGATGGATATTTAGTGTTGACTACAATTTTTTCACCAATGAAATTAATTAACATGGACGCTGGGCCTCAGAAGGATGTCAAGCTACAGTCTTAGTTTTTTGGCTGAAAGTTGTACTTTGGATTCCGCATGTTTAGAGCTTTTGAGAAGTCTAAATTGAGATTCCTTCCGTAGAAATTTGGACAACGGAGAAACTTTAAAACTTTTTTTGCTGAGAATTATTTTTTTTTGTAGCAATAACAACTGAGAAGTGACGCACGACAACCCATCGAAAAGGAAAATTGTTCATTTTAATATTTAACTTGCAAATTTCTTTGATGGTGCATTTTTTTAGAAGAAGAACAGTTTGTCCGATTTTCTTCATTCTGTACAAAATGTAAGCATGTAACGAATGCAAATTTTGCGTCATCACACTGATGACGCCGTGTAGGCAGAAACATGTTCGTTGTTTATGGTTCTCTTCCCTAACATCGCTTTTGTCGTGAGTGATTCCATTAATACCACGAGTAGCTGTATTAGCAGCATTTTTTCGGACATTACATATGCAAAGTATTACTAAACGTCGGCAAGGGATCGGAATACAGTCTGTATGTGGGAAAATCGTTAATACTTCGAGTAGATGTTGAAGTTACACGCGTAATAAAATTTTACGGATCATTTTTGATGAATATTTTTAGAAAAACAAAAGTTCCAGTATTTCGTCGCAGCTATTTAATACATTTTACCATAAAACTTTTCTGAACAGCTTCATGTTCGATTTACTAAAGAATGACGTATTTTTACGTAGAGGGAAATATTGAGAAAAAAATTTTTAGAAGCAGACTTTGGACAAATATACAAGGCGTTCTGTTAAAAAAAAGAAACAACATGGTTTAAACATGGCAACGATTTTGATAGGGATATTATGTAATCTTATATGATACCAGCCGTTAAAGAAACGGATATTTGATAAAGAGCTCTTGTTCTTTCCTGTTCTTAGACTCTGTCGTCCGTTGAAAAATAAATAAATTATTATTATGATATTCCATACATTGGAATATGGTTTTATGCTGTTTTCAAATAATTTTTCTTTCCAAAATCTCTTCCTACGTTTGGTCTGGCAAGGAATTACCTCTCACGCTCGCACTAAAAAGGATTTTGTAAATATACGCCGAAGATCGTGGAGAACTTTGAGACCAAAGATTTGTGATATAACTTTGCAAATATGCAACGTGGTATGCAAGAGAATGTAATTTTAGATGCGATTTTGTACTTTTGAGAACGGAGGGTAATGCTACTGTCCCATTTTTACGTGAAATTAACAATGTTTTTACAAAATATGTAGACATTTACTCATTTAAGAAATGTGAAATTAGTTGCGTGTAATTTTTAAATTACTTTTTAGGCTTATTGTACATTTAAAATAAGAAAATTGGAATCAACTTTTGATATAATTAAAAGTGAGAAACACGTGAAAATATTTCAGATGAGTTGCTATTACTATCAATTAAAAAAAAATATCTAATCTCTTCAATTGAAAGTGGTTCAGATGTCCATACTCGTATTTCCCATTGAGACACGTGTAGAGTTCGATACTTTCTCCAAATATCGCCTCAAATTTTTGTTATTTCCTTCTAATCATATGTCATCGTAAGCCCACATACATCCGTTGAAAGTTACAAAACCTGCACCGCAACTTGAACTTTTGAAATCGTCGTGTATTAGCTTGTTAGTAGGGCTAACAAGCTTTCGTTAAAATTCCTCGTAGTTCGATTACGAAAGGTGCGGAAAAGATATGGGAAGTCCGCGCCACATGGCATAACGTAACCGTAACATAATAAGCAAGCTTTTCCTAGGAAAAACTCGTAGTGGAAACAATGCCCGTCCAATTATTCGACCTAGATTTCTTACGCAACGGATGATATTCATGCGTTTCTGAGAACCGTACTACGTGCAAATCGAAAAGGACGCAAACCGCGCACGCACCACGCGACGTATCAGATATCCCGCCTGTTGTATAGTATCTTTTATGGTGGTTAGGTGTAGCAACAATATCGGGTAATATGTGGTCGGTGTGTACCTACCATAAAAACGTCGTCGTCCCCCACGTCTTTATGTTGTTTGTGAAGAGGTGATAATGGATACGTTTCCGCCAAACCTGCAACATACGGAGAAAACGTTGTTTAGTTTTAATTCGATGAATTTTTCCGAAATTGTGTGGTAACCGAGACTTTTTTGTTTGGTTTTTAAAGAATAGTGTAGAAATAAAGTAGAACAAACAAAAGTAGGAAAATAGAACAATGGTTATTCTTATTTCTTGAAAATTCTATTAGAGCACTCTTTGTGACATTGTGATTCAGGTAATAGTGGATTTCTTACATCTATTTATTGTTCACCGTGTAATACCGGAGGATCTAACAGTAATAAATTGATTATCTTCCCCTAGACACACATATAAACAATATACGCGTAAATAACAAGCACGGCAATGGAATATAAGTAAAAAACAAAAGAACTGTGTAACTAACTGATGAAAGACAGAGAATCAGACAAAGACAAATGCAGTCACTGGTCACTATAGCATCTTGATTTTAAACATTCGAACTGGTGGGCGTTTGAACTAGTTGGGTAAAGCATTATAAATCTCAACAATATTGTGGGAAAAAGACCTAATAAGTATAGTCGTCCGATGCATGGTGAAACTTCAGGTGAAGATTATGAACAATGAACATCAGTTCTATAAGATATTTTGGAATACAAATATTGGGGGCATCGAGAGAGAATAACAATCTGCGATGTTCCATGTTCAGCCATATGTTATATTTTAAGGTCCGCGTATTCCAGGCATTCTGCGCTTTTTATGTTCGCGTCGTATCGATGGAGTCTGAACATGGGCCAGTGTCATAATAATTAAAGTGATAAAGTACCAAAGCGTCGTACAACCCAGCGCTCAGTACTAATTGCTACCGTAGATTACCTTAAGTTTTGCATAAGCTAGCCCAAGTGACGAAGTAACATGTCTCGTAAATCTTAGTTTAAACCAAAAGTTTTTACCGATCGTTTAATAAAGGTTTCACCCCTACTAGATTGACACGTTATCAGCATACGAAGAAGCGAAGTGTAGATAGTGTATGAGAGGGGATCCAATACGCTGCCCCGTGTAACACCTTTAATTAAAGGAACGCTATTTGAATCTGCAGTATTGGGAAATTTCACTTTCTGTGTTCTGCCACACAAATAGTTTCTATAAAATGCAACAGCTTCATTACCAAAGCAAATGTATTTCAAATTCATTTGAAGCACCGTGTCGAAAACCTTGGAATAGGCGAAGCATACCAGTACAGTAACTCTACTCTCGTCAGTGTTCGAAAGAATATTATCCACAATGATGGACACTAAAGCTGTTGAAACCGGGTCGAAATCCAGAATGCTGGAGCGGTAAAATAGAGTGAAATTCTACGAATTCCCTTATTTAGAGATCTGTATTTTCAACAATTTTGGATAAAGCTCGAAGGATACTGTTAGATCTAAGATCTTTATTTTCTACTGAATTGGTAGTCTTTGGAATAAAATTTTAAACTAATTTTGACTAATGGACAGTATTTGACGACACGTATTTATGGTACATTGAATTTGTCACGTTTATGATAAAGTACCTTTATATTTATATTCTTTCGAGAACTTCAGATAATTGGCACCGCACAATATAAACGCAAAAGCCAAATGAGTCTTATTATTGGAAAAGTAGATACAAACCGTAGTCATTAAGCGAGGCCACAAGGTGAAAATTGCAGAAAGCGATACTAACAGAACTTCAAAATGCATATTTTGGCACGCGGAAAATGTAAAATATCGCAATATTGTTGGTGGCCAGGTATTATAGAAGGTTTCGAAAAGTTAATAGGAAATTGTTACAACTGTGAACAATCCAAATAAAAGCATTGCTCATCTTTGGGGGGACAAGCACAAACTCTATTTGAGCATGTTCATGAGGATTTCGCTGAAGCAAAAGTTTCAGGACTTTCGAATTACCGGCAATGTGTGATTATGAAACACAATTTGCTTCGTTTGAATTTAAGCAGTTTTCGAAACAAAATTGAATAACACATAAATTAACTGCAACGTATCGTCCAGCAACACACGGTCTAGCTGAAAAATATGTCCAATCATTTATTCGAGCGATTAGATCTGAAGATTAGCACAATTTCTTTATTACATCTACACCTGATCAAACAACCGGAGTCAGTCCATCGAAAATAATCATTGGAAAAGATATTGAATACAGACTTTATAATGAAAAATGAGAATTCGAAGAGATTAAAGGAAATTTAGGTAAAGTAAATTAATCTGTAGTATTAGGTGATGGTAGAATATGGAAGAAGAGACATAAGGACTAAATCCGGAAAATTGGAGAAAGTACACAAGCATCAATGTCAGAAAATTTAGAGGAAGAGAAAGAGAAAGAGACGGGATTTGCCAAAGTTGAAAATATAGGAGAAGAATAGGTCTATTCGGCGAACTCTAAAATTACATTGTTGGCCTACAATAGATCTTGTTGGTCTTGCTGGTGCAAGAGCGAATTACGGGATGTTAAAATAAAAGAACTGCATAGTTATTTAATTATTTGGCATGGCTGCCAATGCAAAAACTAAATTATTTTCCTTATAATAACAATGTATTCAAGTTTGGTTAGAAAGTGAAAAAATACCGAATAAAACTTAGTTTTCACTGAAACCTGTATTGCAGAGTGTGTTTTTCTCTTACGTTCTTTTGACCTTTCCGTAGGTTAATATTCTTGATACCTTTGAATTAAAGATAAGAAAATAAATAGTACACTTTCATGGACATTTTACATCCTAATGCATGTGACAAACTTGTTATTAGTTGCATATAATTGTCATTCTTTTTCTACCGAAAAACCATTGCACTACCATTCTAAGCACATTCCAAGCATTACGGCTCATCAAGAATCATTGCGTCGGTTATTTTTTCGGTTACTTCAGATACCTTGAGGAATATTTCTCTGATGAGACTCACTGCTTCATTATTGCTATCTAAAGCTTGATTAAAGCTTTGGATAGCAACAGTGTTTAACAAGCCCAAATTTGATATGGAGTGGCGGTAACCGAACCTTCTTTCTGGATCCAAGGGATTAATTTTTTACGTTGTGTGTAGCTGGGATCAATTCTATTCTTGTTACCAATTCTTACCAATCATTTGCCCACAGGCAGAGAAAGGAGGAAAAAATTGCGAATCCACCTTGCAAGTCTAGAAGAAACCTCGAGATCTTAAAATCACCACACACGTTCCAATTACAACGTCCATAACTCAGCTTTTCCAAGGGTAGCTTAAGTCTCTTTAAGTTGAGCAGAATAAGCCATATGGGAAGCTACTGAACTGTTATAATTAGTGCTGTAGGTATCCGAAAAAATTAGATCCGGACATCTGGATCCAGTATCCGGTTCTCTGATCCGGATTCACCGATTCTGGGATCCGGATTTGTTACAATTTTGCAACTAATTTGTGTTATATGGAGAAAAATCGTGATAATTTTTAATGCTCGTGCATTTAGGGCAATACCCCAGTATTACTTTGAATTGTACGCATGGAAACTCATTTCCAGTTACGTTGCATAACGGACGTACTCAACAAATTTGGTGATTATTGCAGGTATTTGCTCCAAAAAGTTGTCAAAGAACGGAGCAAAGAAGCCGAATTCCAGATTTCGGATAGCGTATTCGGATCCGGAATTTCGGATAACGGATCCGGATCTAAAGTTTCAGATAATGGATCCGGATAACACCAAGATCCGGATATCCGGATAGTAAATTATCCGGATTCCTATAACTATTATATCAATAACTATTGAACAATCTCTAAAGTATTTGTGTGTGTGTTTAGAAAAAAAAAATAATGGTGTATTCGCAATCAGCTGTTGCTATTATGCAATAAATAATTTTCTGTTGCGTAGTGTAATCAAATACTGATGCAATAGAGAGCTTTTTCGACGGTGATAGTTGAAGGCCAAACAAATAATCACATTACTACTCGAAAGTCATACCATTCGCAGCACTTTCAACCTGAACGGAATGAACTTACAATTCTATGCATACTATTAGGTACTTATATGTTAAGGACAGGTGTTTTCTAGGCGTATAGAGAGAAGAGAAATAGAATATTGGTAAATGTTAAGGTAGGTGTAGTTTCTATTACAAAATATACATTTCATTTTGCTACAGGCGTAATTATTGTTCGAAGATTTAAAGAAAAGCAAAACTGAATTCCTTCACGCCTACAAAATAGAAAATCAGACAGGGCATTCATTTACTTTGTCTGTACAGTTAGTATTATGCGCAATTGTGTATTTTTATGTAAATAATTGATTCGAAATACACAATCCAAGCAATAGAAAATATATAATTAAATGTGATTCTAATCTGCTGTACGCTATAATCGTAAATGTTTTAATTATATACAAAGACGAATGAGTAAATAAAATATAATAAAGTACGGATTTTTCAAGGAATTAGATCTAAAAGATTACGGGTTACATTAAAACATAAATCCTGAAATACATATACTAGCCGTTTAATTAGTTCCGTTATTGCGTCAAACATGCCCTTCAGTTTTAATTGAAAATATTTATATTTTTCGTTTCAAGTGTTTCTTTCTCAATTAAATAAGCGACATCGTGTTACCGTTGTTTAACAAATGTTATCCGTCGATTATGCGTTAAAAACATGTCTGGTCGGACACTACCAGTGAATATTTTTATTTATCCGCTCACTCAGAAACAAAAATAAATAAAAAATATATGTATCGCACGGGAAATGAATAGAATATAAATAAACATGAATGCATGATTGGTTTATAAATAATTAACGATATGAATTGCTGCCATCAGAATGAAAGCGATAAGGAGGATTAAAAACTTTCGCTCTAAAAAGTAATTACGTGCTGCGTTAATGAATGAAAGCGTTTTAATCTAGTGACAATTAAGCATATTATTGAATTTTTTACTAACGATACGCAGTTGTATTTTTTTGTTAGGTACCCGAAATGAAATTGTACGAATGAACGGTACACGAGCTTGATAATATCAGCATTTAATTGGAGGAAAATGAGTTTACTACTAAGTAGCCCACGCAGGTAGTACCACGCGGTACCCCAAAAGAAATATGGGGTTATAGGGTACCTCGGCCCCCTGTTATTTATTTTTTCCGAAAAATTTTGCGTCATCCCTCCAGTTCCTGAGATATTTACAAAAATCTAAAAATCGTGTTGTACCCCGAAATCAAGGGATTCCGTCGCTAAAAAAAGTTGTGTTCTTATAGGACGATACTCTTTCAGTCTCTGTAGTTTCATCGAAATTTCAACTTGTGGGTTGTTGGCGTTCCCTTCACCAAATTTAATAATGCCAACACACAATGAAGAATAACGCTAAAGTCATGTTTATGGAATCCATAATCCTTACCTTGTTGATCTTACAATCAACAATTTACAAAAAATAATTTCAGTAGCTATTGATGGAATAACTATCAAGCTTTTTTCAAAGCGTCTGCAGGTTTAATGAAAGACACATCTATTGCCCAACTTTTTTAACCAGTACGTATTTGGAAGAAAACGCCCATTTTTATGAAGGGCGAATCTCAAGACATTTCTACCTTCCATGTAATGTTTTTGAAAAAAATTGTTTCTAATTATTACGTATTCATGTTCTTTAAGAGACGCTCTAGGAGGGTGGTATCTTGCATGTTTCCAGCCTAATAGAAAAATAAGTACTTTTTTTGTTAAATTCATTCCTCAAAATGGTCTCATTGTAAGTATTTTCCCAAGGATGCTCCCATCTCTGTAAACCGTAAAAATTGTTTTTTTCTTTTTAAAGATAGTCGATTAACACACTCCATGACTATTCAAAAAAAAAACAGTCTCCATCACTTTCCCGACCGTTGGAATTCTCTTCGCTTTTTTCGAAGCCGATTCACCCTTCCAAATCCAATGTTTCGATGGTGATGGTGCACAGTTTCCGTAAGCAGCGCCCGTCTTGGCTTCAATTTTGCTTAGATTATTGCCTTTTTCAATTTTTACAAAAACAATACTAATATTGGTTAACACAAACAACTGTTAAACAACAATTTACCGTCTAATATGGCTAAAATTTTCGAAAGTATCTTCCAGCACATGCACAATTATATTACCAGAATATCGTTGAGGTGTCACGACCATCTTCACATTGGAGCTTGAAACTTTTTAGATTACTCTCGTAATAAAATAAGTAAAAGGAAGAAGGAAGAAAAGAAGTTAATTTTTGTTTAAAACAGAGAGGAAATGCGAAGCATATCATATTGGCATTCTAATTACTTTTTGATATAGATTTAAAGCAAGTAACCGAATAAATAATAATTGCTGTGTTTGGTGATACACTATTGTGGCACAAAACATCCACCAACTGTCCACTATTTGCTTAAAAAATGTTGTGGACAAGAACAATTTTTTTTTTCAATATATTACGTTAATCCATAATGACTGGAATGCAAAATTTAATATTGCGAATTGAATTGGAGATAACTACAGCTTGATTAGATATATTCTGACGATGAGTCAGATCATGTACCGACGTAATTACTGTTAGATAAGAAACTCAGGTGTAAATGAGATTTTGAAGGGCCTTTAAAATGTGTGAAAAAAATATAAAAAAGGTCAGATTTTCAAAAGATTTTGTTGTAAATTCATTTCCTTTACATAATGCAAACAAAAAGCACTGAATAATTAAATACTATTATTTTCAATATAAATGTTATCTATCGAAAAATTAAATGCTGAAATTAGTTAATAATTACCCTTCGAATAAATAGAGTGCGAGAACTCTATGAAACGTTCAGTAAAGGAGGCTCCTTCATTTGTTGCTCCGTCGACTTTTACATACGGCGATCAAGCCGATTTTCTATCAGTTTAGTTTTAATTGTTGTTTTTGCGTTAGTTAGAATCTACGTTTTTCATTTTTGTAACGCAAGTGAAAAAATGAAAATATGGTAACTAGAGAAGATTTTCGAATCTTAATTTCTTATGATTTAATTGAGTGCAAGGAAGATTTAAATTCAACCTTAAATGAAAAAGCACCTCCTTGGGTTAAGTTCCGTTAAGCATCAAAAAGGAACAGAGCGTCTTCGTATGATTGTGATCGAAAAATATTGCTGGTGTTAAACAAGTGAAGAGGAGAACAGAACCACATATGTTGCAATAGAACATCAACTCAGGATTGGATCTTCACCTGCTAAAGCAATTATACACGATCATCTACATTTAAAGAAAGTTTTCAATCGTTTTGTGTCGCATCAGCTTTCTGATCTTCAAAAACCAGAGCCTGTGAAAATTTGCTATGTAACTTTAACTCTTCTCCCCAAGGTGACGAAATGTACATTCTGTTTTTCGACATACGTATCCGTGAGAGTCGTAACGACAAAGACGATAAAGAAACAGCGAATTATGAAACAAGCTATGTACAGTTAAATAGTAGATCGAAAAATCTTTGGCTGAGGTCTTCAGTAGAGCTCCTGAGAATAGTACTATGCGGCGTAAGGATAACTACTGCCGCTCTAACAAACCAATTTTTGGTTGAAAAAATATAAAAGCAATAGAACATCCACCGTACTCATCTGATTAAGGAATGCGAGACTTTTGGCTGTTTTAAGGGATTAAAAAGCATTTGTGAGATACGTCCATTCATAAGCATTTTGCAAGTATTCCAAAAAAAGATTGGACGACGGCCTTTAAGAAGTGGAAGGAGGAAATAGTTCAATGTATTACTCTAAAATTCTAAAATATGTTAACCGTCTTGTATCTTGTATACGAACCGATGACGTTATGGCCCGTAAGTAGTTATTTAAATAAACAAAAAAAACCGTCGCGATTTCCCTAAAAACAACAGCAACATCTTTCAGTAAGCGCCGCTTTATGCGTTTCAAAAGCAATTAGAGAAAGGCGACACCCAAGCGCCGAAGTCTGATCGTGTGGCGTCTTCGAACATATGGTTCGCGTTGTTTCCTACGCCCGTCGCCTGTCAGCGCTCTTTTGGAACAATATCTAAAATAAATAGTTAGAAAGTATAGTCAAGGGCGTAAGCGGCGCGATGTACTTCCGATCCGAAAATACGCATAGAGTCGTATTTATTTAGTTATTTACAGATATCCACAGCTTCCTACCGCTAGACAAAAGAGAACGTTCGACGTTCATTTGTTTGGCTATTTTTTTTGTTGTTGAATTTATTTTAAGCCATTACCCGTCATTGTCCCGTTTTTAGGACGATCAAAAAAATTACTGTAGCTTCACAAAAAAATTTGTATTATATTAATGTTAACGGGTTAATAAATCTTTGCTTATTTTTTACAATAAGAATGGTAGGTACTCACCATGTAGGAATCCCGTATTAAGGAAGCAATGAAGAAAAGACAAATAGAGCAGATAAGAAATATTATTAACACCCTACAGTATAAGCAGGGTTTAGGATGATTCCAATTAAAAGTAAAAACATATGTAAAATGATGATGCAAAGCAAATTTAATCGTATTAAACCAGCTTTGCATTATAAGCCGTTACATTTTGGAGTTATATAATAAATATAATATAAAACAGAATATCCATTTAATAGAATATGTTACCTGTTTGGATTTATATAATGTACAGGTACTAATCACATAAGATAGTTTAATTGATAAATTATCAATGGGTACATTCAGAAATCCAGGAAATAGATAACAAGCTAAATACCTTCGGTTCAAACGTCTTTACTTGTTATCATTTGGTTTTCGTAGGAATGCTGATTATAAGCAGCAAATAATTTTCCAAAATGTAGAGGTGGTACTTACGAAAATAACATTTTATATAAAAATTATAAAACTGATGATCTACCAAATTCAATTTTAACAATTTATATAAAAGTAATTGCCGCTTTTTGGCTTTTATTATTTTTTTCCTGTTTTTCAAAAATTCGTGATATCTTTATTATCTGACTTTCCTAAATCGGTTTTCTATTCATTATTTTGGACTGAGCAAATTTTGAGAGATCTACAACTGAAGGAATGCATTTTATACCTATACTTCCCTGCTTTGTTCTAATATTTCGAATGAAATATAGGAAAACATCGAGAAGGAAGGCTTTAAGAAACATTAGTGCACCTATATTTACCAATGGTATTGGAAGTCTACAACAAAACAAGGGCGCGACCTAAAGTTTCTGTTAATAGTAACCAAATACGGAGCTAACTATTAAGCTACAAGGTAAAAAAGAAATCACTCTATATAAGGAATAAATTCAGTCCAAATAAAGCCAAAGAAATGGGACAATTTTCATGAATAACGTGACCAAGAGAAACTCAAAGAAAATATTTTTAAACTCCAAATATCGCTGGTAGTGGGTGCAAAGAAAAGATGGTGGAGAAACGAAGCGATTGGTTAACTTCCTGAAAATGCTCTTACTAATGCAGTCCATAATTTAGAGGAATGTTTACATTATTGAAATTTTACATTATAATTTTGTAAAATTTGACATTTGTTATTCTTGATGTAGGGACAGCACAGAAGTCGGCCGAGTAGCTTGTTTACAACTTGTGCAGAATGATGAATTTTGTGATGATAGCCTAAAATTGCTTTTTGCTCCAAAAAACATACGATGAAGTGCGCAATCAAAGACTACAGTACATTTGATTTTGCGTGAACATTGAAGTGTGAAAAAGACCTGAGCCTGATGGATTCCGAAGCACAAAAAAAGAGTTGTGTCAATTATAACTTATAATATCTTATAATATCACAGCAGGAAATGAAATTTGGATATATTTATATATGCTGGAAACTAAGCCACAATTAACTGTTTGCTCTCAGATTAACCGAATCCAATAGAAGTTGTTCATTTCGTTTCGCAAGAAAATTATCAGAACAACGTCGCATTATCCTTCATCATGAAAATGCCACGTTTCACGCAGCATATCAAACAACTGATTATTTGAAGGCGAAAAACATCTTATTAATGTCTAACTGCCCGTATACACCCGATTTATCGCCTAACAACTAGAGTGAAAGAAATATTTCGGGATTTGGTTCGAATGCTTTATTTAGAGTTTCTAGATTCTTAGCACATTATTTTATTTTTCTTTTATTATTATATGCAGGTATCTTTTGTTTGTTTGTATGATTTCGATTCCGGTTTGTTTTTGTGACGATTTATATAATTTTATGTTTTTACATACAAGTAAACAATAAGTACTCTATGGTTTCCATGATTATTAGAGCACTCGATGTGTGTGCAATGTATTTGCTCAAAAAATATGATAGCTATTCATTGCCTGCGTTGTTATTAAGTAACAATTGATTTAATTCTATTACCAACCGTGCTCCAAAAGATACATCAGAGAATTGGGAAATTATAGATTTATTTAAACAAAATAAATACTTTGTAAATGTTATAAAAAAGACTTTCCACATAGGATAAATATTATTTTCGTAAGTACCATATATTATTAAATGAACAAACATTATAGTATGGCAAACACAGGACTTCACCTACCGTCCAGCAGCTCCTCAACGGCCGTTCGAACGCCTTTATCGAAGGCTCTCGCATCGGCGGCCGTTTGAAATGTTAATCCGAACTTCTTGTCACCGGTCTTCCAGTGATGAAACGTCGGCATCACTTTATTGTACTCGAAGTCTTTTTTTATCGTACAGCTAAGCACGATCTGAAACAAGGAATTACAAGATTTGACGAGGAGAATATGGAATTTTGTACATTATTCAGTTTCTTTTAGATAAATAACATTTGTAGGTGCCCTCGTATGGAGAGATCTGATTTACAAAGTTTACGGACAAAATAGGTTTCTTATTGTTTGAAGAATACACAGTAGGCGTCGCTTATTGTAATTACGGTTAATGCTATCAATCGATTATTGGTATTAAAGTGACTTTCATTCACTTACAGACTTTCGTTAATTCTGTTAATATTCTCACAAATTCTTAAAATTTTTAAAAATCTTCTGGCCACTGTTATAAGTATTAGAGTGTCCGCACGTATTTGCAGTAAAATCTGTAAATTAAAATGAATCACGTTTATCTGCTTTACCGTTTCATCAGTCAGCAGTTCATAATTTCTCGTGCAGTAATATTGAAAATAAAAATGTAGAGCCCTTAAAAGCGAAAAGGTTTACCGATAAACTCTCGAAAATGAGTCAAAATTGCACAATTAAACATTTCCTAACCATTATTGTACAAAATTTAAAAAAATAACTAAAAAATAATCATGAAAGCAGCTGTTTCTAATGAAAATTTAACGTGTAAAAGAAATCGTTCCGGAAAAGATCACCAAGCGGATTTAGCTTTAAAATTATGATTTGCCGTTGTGAGAAATGAAAATTTTGTTGCTACTGACAAATGGCTGCATTGTTGGAAAAAGGAAATAATGTGTTTAAAAGAACATACGGGGAAGTACATTTTAGAGCAGAGGGAAAGCAGATCACCTATGTATGGCCTAAAATCATTGAAAAATATACACCGATGGCGTGTATAAAGCGGATTTACCTTGGTGATCTTTCGAAGCATACACTCTGTTTTGTGTTGTGCAGATATGAATAACAAGAGAAACCAGCTTCTTGTGATCGGCAAGAGTAAAAAACCGCGTTGTTCAGGGCAGTACTCAAGAGAGATAGCTAAAAAAACAAGTCTTTTAGATGACATTCATTTGATTGCGATGGCTGGGGAGGAAATTTCGAACAAAGCGATAACGAATTGTTTAAGTACGGTGGATTTGTCAAACCGTCAATTGAAACAATGTTTTCAGTGTGCAGCCACAGGTTTTGACCAGTGGATGGAAATTAATGTCAACATTTCAACAACTAGTTCCGTAACAGAAGACGACGTTTGTTAGGTTGTTTCTACTAACTTTTTCGTCACAAAAGAAGTAAATACGGAAAAGCAACATGAGGAGATTCAATGCCCTACAGCCAGTGAAATGTGAGTCATTATTTCAAGTCTTATTCCCTTCTATTAAGCGGCGCTTACTGTATTTCAAACAATATTTTTTAACTAAGATCGGAAATGCCTTTGGGATTGAGAAAAACCATCAACAATTTTTAACTTGGCATTTATCTTTTGGACTACTTAGAAAGAGAATATTTAGCCCAAGTAAGAAATAATTTTCTTTACAATAAGAAAGAAAGATTGCCAGAAAGCAATTTAAGAAAATGAGAAACATTTGATACATTTATAAGTTAAGAAATAGAATACTTACACTTTGGTCGCTTATTCTTATTCCGTAAATTAGGTAGTCGTGTTTGGGTCTGTCGGTGCCTGGAGCTGCCGAGGGTGACGCTCGGGGTCTTTTCCTGACGGAAACGTTGCTGAGTCCCCCACCGCCTAATGGAACCCAGCCCCCCGAACTGTCATCCCTTGACATCACCTGTGCACGTACGCGCACCAGGTAATTGCCACTGTAAGAGAATTACCGTAATTAAAACGGGATACATAATACAATATCATAAATGTTATATTTAATTTATGGAAAGCACACTCGCACAAAATTGTGAAACAAATTTTAGGGTTCTTCTCTTTGCTGAAAAGATTTAATTTGAATTTATTTGTATTTAAGTGTATTGTTGCTTTGTCTTTACAGTAAGGAGTACCTAATAATTCTACGCGCTTTCAACCATGTTTATTCCATTTATAGTAGTAATAACAGGCATTAAGATGCCAAGCTTAGACGGTAGCTTCACTTATAACTAGAAAAATTTTGGAATGAATCTGGTATTCTTTTTAATCGCATGAAAATAGGTAAATACAATTTAAGAAAACACGAAATTATTATATTTTGAATATTTTTAGAGACAGATCAAAGTTTCCCAAAAGCTTACGAAATACCCCTTTCGGAGGAAGTAACTTATCAATAACTTCAGAAATATGAAAAGTGGGAACCGAGAAAGCAGAAACAATCATAAATATGGAGAGGATAAAATACATTAATGAAGCCCGTATATTAAAAAGAAACTTAAAAAGATAAAAATAAAGAGAAAATGTGGCTGTGTATTCTGAGGTCTATCTTTATTTGAGAATCAAAATAGCGGTGATGAATAATGGAAATAAAAGGGAATTAAGTAGGAGGATGCTAAGCAGAGTAAGCAGGCAGAGCTAGAATATAGTCTATTGTTCAGTATGCATCAGCCAATAAATTAACAAAATCAGTATTATAAGTGTGGTATTGGAGACTGACGAGGAAGACTTGCAGAAGACAACTGTGGAAAAGATGGAGAAGAATAAACAGCAACCTAAAAATATTTTTCGATATATAATATAATCGGATTGGTGGCTCATTGGTACAAGAGTCTGATCCCGACTGTGGCAGGGATTACCTTGGGTAGGCGTTTACCTATAAAGCGCTGCAACTTCACTACCCAATCTCTGGCTGGTCACAGTTAGAGAAACGGGTATGGCGGAGGTAAATACAAATAGGGGAGGAGGCAGCGTTTCACCAGGAGCTCCTTGCCTGAGCCCTAAGGCTTGGAGTTAGCCATCGTGGTTTGACTCAATCCTAGGTTTCTGGGCAATGAACATCCCGGCAGGCACGATTTGGGTAGCGCTTTGACCGGGCCATTTCCGTTGTATAGGCTTATATCACAGGTGAGTCGCTTACACCTCATGATCGGATTAGTTTCCGTCGCTGGTTGATAGTTGCCGCCTTGAAGATGTGAGGTAGGTCCCAAGAAATCGGTACCCAGTGCGAGGAACTGGTTAAAAGCTACCACTTTCCCCCGAAACTTGGGATTAGCACGAATTATTTCTGTGGCAGAGTTAGGCGCTGTTTTTGAGATCTACCAAGATCAAGTGGCAAATTTTTATGGTGGATCCGATACAATCTCGAGTCACCATGTTGGGGAAAAATTCGCGCGTCTCCCCCTATACGACGATAGTTTCCCGTAGGGAAATGATGCGGTCGAAGTAAGACTAGTTACACTACGTGGAAGGATTAGCAAAAGCATTACTACTGACAATTGCTGTGATTAGAATCCAAAAAGGGGTGTTCAGATAGTGTGAAGGTAGGTTTAGAGGTAATTGAGTTAAAAAACTGTAATGAGAAAAATATGACAAAAAGAAAGAATTGCGAAAGTGACCAAACACACTTAAAAGATTCAACCACGTAACACCAATTGCACCCACTGAGAATTTTCCGCATGCAGGTACATATTTTTAAATACCGTAATTCACAATTAGTTTGCTGAAAAATGGTAGTAATTGATCGATCGACCATTGGCAATGCGAACAGAGTTAAATTCGTTTGTAATTTTAGTCGACTATAAATGTCGCATGTGGGTGTAAAATTTCAGGTTCACTGGATCGTAAGTGCGGTAATCCAATGTAGGTATAATTTTAACTACGTTCGACGCTTTCATCGTTACTCATACGTGCGACGGTACGATTTCGTTACAGCAAACCGTTCCCTCATATACCATTCGGAGCCATGTAACGAAATAATTCAATTGGTTCTCAAAAATTGCATACTGTAGCGGAAGCACACAGTATGTATGTGGTGTTGCATCGAAGTTTCCGCTTCCGGAATTCCGGTTCATGCACTAATTGCGAAATTATAATTCCTAAATACGTCAATGTTGCAGAGAAGCATTGTCTCGAGAATAATACCAATACCCATGTAGGATGGGATAATAGAAAAAATATATTTTCAATGCTAAGCGGTACATTCCCGGTAATTCCATCAATTTCTCCAATACACATTTTTTTTGTGAAATTAAGAATCTTTTCAGATTGATAATGATGAACAGCCATTTGTAATATTCGAGTATTTGTTAGAGGGCCTACTTTCTTTTTAACGGCAGATGTTTTCTTGTGGATCATGTGGGTCATGCGGAAGTGTTGGAAAATAATGATTGTTGTGACGCACTATACGAGTAACATAACATTAAGAAAAATGTAAAAATGTTTAGTGAACAAGAATTTGCGATTAGATCTAATAAAGAGACGAAAATTCTTTGGAAGAATCGGTATATTCACTGGAACTATTAAACGCTGCCCAAATGAATCACATATGTTATGTAGAAGAATTGTGCACCCAAGCAATTTTTAGGTAAGAGATGGAATCGAAAAATTCGCAAGGCACTATAGGCAATGGGTTATGGGAATATACGTACTGCGGTCAGATGAAGCGAAGATAAATCGTTTAGGATTTGATAGCAGAAAATACGGTTGTCGACCACCGCCATCTTTAAACTGATTTAAGGAAACCGTTAGTTTTACTAGAAAAAGGTTTTTACCTCCAAATGAAGTGGAGATTGATGGCGTGACAATTCTGTAGAGTGAGTCTACGAGATACTTGGGTTTACTCTTCGACCAGCGATTGACCTGGGCACCATGCACTGAATTCATTAAAAGGAGACATTGTAAAGTTAATGTTAATGGCTCTATTCGCATATTTGTGCAAACTGGAGATCTTACAGACTTACAACTGCTGAGAATGTTAGCCTCGACACCTTGGAACGAACAGCTACGCGAAATGCCTTCAAATAACTACGTTGTCTGAACACTTAAGTAAGCTGTCGAGAAGAATCTTGCATCCTTTGCTGGTTCACGGGATCACAGACACGGTCAAAAATTCTATATTCAATCAACAAGAAGTTTCAACGTTTCGCCAAAGAAAGTGTTTAAACTATTCCTGGCTTAACCCACCAACTATTCTAGTTTTCTTGGCTACATACAGGATGAAAATGTTTGGCGCGGCCATCTAGGAAAGTAGTGAAGATAGAGAAAGGCTCGAATGGGTTAACATTTTTTTTTTGATTTAGTTAAATGCAGATACTTCCGTAAAATAACCATATTAAGTGTTCTATCATTGGAAAGGTTACAAAAACATATTTATCATAAGCCAACTATAATTGCCATTAAAAAAGAAGATTTGCGTTATAGCAGACGAAACGCCATCCTACAGTAGTCTCATAAAGCCTGCAATTATCTACAATTGTCCTCCTAGCAAACAACACTAAAGTATCGACACACTCCGCACCACACAAGTTTAATTAATTTAGAACAGCTATTTCGAAGTTGCGTGGTTATCCTTTATCAACGTCATTGCTAATTGATCTAAAAAAACCACAAATCTTTTCCTATTTAACCGTCTCTCTAACTTCGCTAGTTTTCGAGAATCCTATATTAAACATTGAAGAAAAATCCATGCTGTATATTATATTGTTTTTATTCTATTAATTGGTAAGTACCCAGTGAGCGTCAATTTCACTGAATCTAGGCGAAGAAAAACGCATTAAACTAGTATACTTGTCGAACGGCCTACAAATAATTGGTACTTCCTGTGCGAAGACGTGCGTCACTTCTGCTTAAAAAGGATATTTCTGATAATCCAATTTCACATGTTCATCTCTCGCATTGGGAATTATATAATTATAACGGTTCTTCCTCAGAAATTAACGTCATTTGTCTTTATTTCGATTGTACTAGGAAGTGACTGATTTACGACTTTTTTTTTACGAGTTACTCATTATTGATTGTACAAATTCAAATTTATTTTAGTCTCAACTATAAAGCCAGTTCTGAAAAGTAGATGTTTTTTATGTTATAAAGTAGATTAGATCATCACTGCTTCTAACAAACCTAATAAGAATGTTACTTTTGGACAAATTTCATGCCTGCATTGTTTTTTGTTTAATATTCGTTCTATTATTAAGGGTATTTTAAAGGGACATTATTTTTGTTTTGGACATTTTTCAAGTTGAAAATTTACTCGTGTAAAGCTAAAAAAACTTGCGTGTTAAAACTGACACCAAATTTAGTTAAAGTTACATATTGGAAATCAATTTGGTAAAGGTGTCGGTGATATTTTACTCCTTTAAAAAATCTTCTTCAACGTTGTTGCAACTAGTTGTCTTGACGGTTCCGATGGATTTATCAGTGGCACGTCTCTTATTCTGAGGTTCGCAGAACCATATAACTGTTAGTTGTAATGTGTAATTGAATGAAATGGGAACTCGCCAAACGAAACACTTTCGTACTCAACGCTTAATACGTTTATTAGGAAACTTACAATTAAGGAATCATACTGAAAATCTATCTGCTGCATTTCTTGTGTAGACTACGTCTTGAATGCTCTCAAAAATGTATTCAAATAAGCGTTGTTCCGCCCAAAATTCAGCGATGACCAACGGTGTGGAGCAAAATACTTAAAAGTGGGTAAAACCTTAATCTCCAAGTTTCTAGATTACACTGAGGCCTGTCGATAAGATTCACTGAGTATTAAAAATTCTTACTCTAGATCATCTGCAATCAGATTAAAATGAGTACAGCAATACAAATTATTAAATCTGGGTATTATTGGAAATTCCAAATTTCAGAAAGGCTTCATGTAATAAATAGAATAAAAACCTTCAGCCTAAAATCTGCTTAATTGCTAAATTATATCCTTCCAGGTGTATCTGAGTTCAAACAAACGTTTTATTCAGAAAAGAGGGCCACATCGACGATTACTTGTGTACCATTTGCAGAATAAAAGAGAAACGCTTGTCTGGATTCAAATAAAAATGCTTCTCCTTGTTGTAACGTAGTGGTTTCCGTTGCTGATTATGTGCGGAGGATTATACGAGGGGAGTTCGATAAATTTTTGGTCTTGGCAAGAAAAAACATTTTTATATGCATTTCATTGTACATATGAGGATTATTGGTCTGTTGGTTCACACATACCACCTTATGTCGATGAAACGTTTTAAATTGTTGAGGCAACGATAATGATCTAATTATGCAGGATACAATTTCGCAGTTTGACCTCTAATTGCAAAAGTTCGAAAAAACCGCTAAAAGCTTAATTTCGGAACAGTGGTGAACCAAAACTATAACCATTGAAGCTTTTTAGACTTGCAGTTATTCGAAGTCTAGTGCAAAGTAGGTAAAAGTACTAAAAAAGGCAGGCTAAGGATGGAAGCTCTAGAAACATTCAAAAATCAAATATCCCGTAGTTGCAAGACCAGATGATCTTACTAGGAAAGACTGCTATGCATATTGGTCTACGTACACCACAAAGAGAAAATGCAGGTACTCTAAAACTGGATTATCTCGCTTCAAGTGCATAAAATGTTTTTACGACCTTCATAAGTAATTTCTGAAAACCGTGTTTTTTAACAAAAAACGAAGCACTATTGGGCAGTACAGAATCCCAGGCAAAATATGGCAAAGAGACCACAACATCGTTTTAGATTAGATGTTTGGATAGGCATTTTGGGCTACCAAATCCAATATAGCGCCGTTATGAAATCGAAAATGGCCTTGAGAATGTGCTTTTAGGTTTTTTCCGCAAGGCAAGGCAAGGCGGTAAAGGTAAAAGAAGAAAATTTGCATTTTTTGTGTTTTGAAAAATCTCGAACATGGTTTGTCACAGGTCCATTTTCTCCTCAACAAGCGTGATCTCCATGGTGAGGGTTGATATTGAATCAGCTGGTATTGATATTCTTCAATTCCGAATACACTTTTATACCTGTAATGATATTATTTAGGCAGAAATAGGGCTTTTGTAATATCTTGTTTCCATATATAGATTTTCATTTATTTTCCTTCCTCTTTTAACATCTCCTCGATATATGAGAGTTACTCTTCAGCCGCATAAAAAACGTATTCGATAATAAAAACGAACAACCGTATATTCTCCGAATAACCCAATAAAAACCGAATAGTTCGGGATAGATCTCTTCCAATGCACACAACGCAGCTCGCCTTTTCCTTACATCGCAACTGTCTGTCACACACATAATATACATACATATCTTTTTCCTTCTCCGCATCATAACTCATCATGATTCATAAAGTCGCCGTGCGCGTCGGTACATTAAAGCGCGCGACCGAATACCGAACGCATTATTGACGTCATATCCCCACCACCTTCGCTTATCCCCACCAGCAGGCACTCCGTCTATCCAGCCCCTTTCGTTCGCACGTGTTCCACCGTTCGAGATGTAGGTAACTGGGTGGAAAGTTCAACGTCCGATCAGAAAGAAAACTGCCCCATGGATTCACCTGACGATGGTGACCGTCAATATGGGTCGTTATAATGGACTTTGCGAAGGGCTACGTAAACATGACAACATTGACGGTGATAGAAGCAAAGAAATAACCACCTACAGTGGTGTGCATGTTATTGTTAATGAAACAGTAAAGTTACAAATATTAATAAAGTTCTAGTTTTGTCTTGCCACCACCGTTCAGCAGCGTCCCACTTTTGCTGTAAGATTATGGTAAATTTTACTGGCTACGTAACATGCTTAAACAGGGTTATCATTAAACAAGACTTCTAAAAATTGGATTGAAAATTAAATTTGAAGCTCAAAAAAAGAATTAAAATATATCTTTTATGTCGTACTATTTTCTACACATATTATACGTTCCTACACCATCTTAAGACGTTCAAATGGACAATATGCGATAGCAAAAACATCAAGCTTAAAGGTAGAGAGTCGGTGATAATTGAAATTACGATGAGTTACGATTAAAAACAGTCTTACCTTACCCTCAATTCTTACAGGACAGAATGTAAATGTTCTGGTTTTACGCTGGGGTCAGTTTTAAACGTAAAAAGATGCTTCTATTGCTTAAAGTTCTTTAGTTATTTTTATTAATCATATAGCGACTGCGGTGATTTAGTTCTTCCTCTTGGTAACCGAAATTCTGAATAGCTATGCAATGGGGAACTGAAGACTGAAGTGATAATATTCTTTACAAAAAACTTATAACATTTGGAAGACATTTAAATGATCTTAGGACATGCCTTTTAAATTCAAATAATGGACCACAACTTGCTGGAATTGCCATTTTTTTCCTTAAATAAAATAAATGAACTCTTACAAAAAACATATTCTAAACAATATTTAGAATTTCTCCCCCAATTTCAACAAGATGTCACTTTTTCACATAGTAATCAAACAATTGAACAACAAACCTATCCAAGTTTACCTGCATTTCGTGCCAATCTTCTAAATCAAAGCAGGAATTCTTGAACAATGTATTTAAATAAATCACAATTATTACACTATCCCACTATATATTTTTACTAAGTTGCAAGTTGTACTAAATATGAAAAAAAATCTTTCTCTTTCCAAATTCTTAGCTATTAGTCTCATGGTCAAGGAAGCTGTTGATCCCTTGAATCGAAATTTTGCTGTCATCGCCACTTTACTGAAGCCAGGTAGCCAGTTGCATCGCTCCGGTAGAGTGTCTAGTTGTCTTTCTATTTAATTGATCGAAAGCATCCCGGTGAAATCAAATGAATCCTCACATATCAATTATGTCCTGAATCCTGGTCACTCCATTTCTCAGAGCGGCGGACGGTCCTAAGGATCCTCTACAACCCGGGCCAGCGCAAGTTTTCGAGAGCAGATGGTTCTATTCCATGCTCCAATAGTCGGATCACGGAGATGATCAACCAACGACGAAATTTTCAGATTCAATCAGAATTAATATTCTAAGCATTCGCAAGTCGCTCTAATCAGCTGTTCATTATACCACGTAAGCTACGATATGCCGACGAGACAGGCGATGTACAGTAGCAACGTTTCTGACTTTGTTGGCAAATCAAGCGATTGTCTAATTGTAAATCCGGATATCTTACGTCCGTCTCCCAGGGTAGTCGCTGATGACGATGTTATCGTTCCAAACATTCCGTTTATTGGTAAATCTGACGGTAATAGATTTGCCCTCATTGATTCGTAGTCTCCATCTGGCCGTTTATTCCATTAGATCGTCAGTGGCTTTTTGCACATTTTTTACTATCTTTCGATCACCCTATGATCCGGAATATTAGAAGTGGAAAGTGGTAACCCAACTTGCACGGAAAACGTTTTTCCAAACAAGATCGTACTTCGCAGAAGTCTGTGAACATTTCTTCCATGAATCCAAACTGCTCGTCAGAGATTTCGCCTAAATTTTCTGCCACTTTTGAGAGAGAGAAGAGTAAAATGATGGACCTATGATAATTCGGGAACAAGTGATCATTGTTAGGCTTAGGTATCATGAGCACGGCGGAAATTGTTGGAATAGACTCTTAGGATGACAAAACGTCCCGACGATGGCAGTCGTCTTAAAGCACTAGAGAGGATGGTGCCAAAATTAGAAGCTTTTCTTCGCTTTAAATGTCAATCCTCAGTGACCATATCAACACAGTCCTTCACTAGTGACTCATCGGGGTCCCTCAGAAGTATAACGATCTCCTTCTTAAGTTCTCCATCATCGTCTCCGGGCGGCAGACCCTTGTAGATTTCCTCCAAATTATCCGCATAAGTCACAACCACCCCAGTATAACCAGAAACGAGGAAGATCCACGGTGAACCTCTTCAGACGTTCCATGTTCCATGAGCTCAGGGTAATAGCAACTTACGTCCATACCCGGCGAAAGCTGTTGTGGAATGTGTAGGCATGAATTGCTTATCATTACTACTATTAGTAGATTGTGGTTTACCTTATCGTTTATTTACGGGATTAAAAAGTGAAAAACAACGCTTAGTTTGTATTTCACGGTCAATTTATTTCTCATCCCGCCGTTTTACCGTTAGAAAACCTACATTAATAAAAACAAAAGCCATAAATTCGTCAATTTTTATTTTCCTACGCGTAACGCTGCAGTAATATTTCACATGGAGCGATAAAACTTACAAACTGGATAAATGTACGTGTACCTATATTTAAAGTTTATTCATCATTATCATGGCCTCGGTATCATTCATCGGTTTCCGCGACGCAAGGCCTGCTGGATGGCATCGGCGCGGCGGCCAACACCGCGCGGCTTTTGATTCATAGATTTTCATTGATGGAAATCGTGTCGATGTGTTTTATTAGACGCATCGTCATCGGCAGGCGTGTTGTATTATGCACGGCGGCGATGGCCACTTAAAAATAAACCTTGCGCGTTTTAAATTAAATCGCGCGGTTGAAGGTGAACGGCGTCGAGTCGAGCGCTGATGCGCGATTGTTTTTTTCACGAGAAGCGTTGTTAACATATCCGTGTTTTAGCCGCAGTTTACTTTAAGTTAAGAATAAAAATCAGCAATAGAATACGAACATAATTGCGCCAAGGAAATAAATTTCTTGTATCAATTGTTTTAATATAAGAAAACCTTTTTCGGGATAATTATGTATTCATAAATTGATAAATTGTAATTAAATATCAATTATTGCTTGTGTAATTATGTAAAGGAGGGGGGGAGGGGGCCGTTAATGGCTCGTTTGCATCATGCTGTTGTTGTTTAAAATTACGTTAAATTATTCCATATTACGTGTTAAGTCTTGGATTTTTATTCATTTTTGAAACTAATTTTTTTGTTTATTGTATATATATTTATATATATTTTCTATAATAAATTAAGTTTAATTAATTTTTGTTTTTATTTCTTCCCTTTCCCTATTACTTTCTTGAGCTTCTACAGAATAACATCTCTTATTAAACGTCAAATATGGTGCGAGTTTGGATTTAAATCTAAAAATATTTTAAAACAAATAAATGTACAACAACGATAACACATTTTAATAGACATGCACAAAATATTTGTTTTTAAAACTGATATTTTTAGTTATTGTTATGTTTTTGTTTTTTTGCAATAATTCAAGCTATTTTTAACATTATGTACGTATTAAGTACATCACACCTCGGAATAACTGGCAATAATTACATTCTTGTGTTATTTGTTAATTCTGTATCATCGACAATGTTTAAATTATCTCTATCAAAGCATTTTGTGTATCGAAATGAAACTATTCCACAAGCCTAATGTATGAAAAAGCATTACCAAGCCAGAAATAATGAAAACAGTAGTGTGTGATCTCGTTTGGGACCATTATTCAGGGATCCTAGCTTTTATAGCGCATTTGTATAATAAGTAATAGCAATAATGTCGCAAAGAACATCTTGTTGAACAATGTTTTATAAATTAAAATTCTGAATGGTTATATGTCTGTACATTCTAATGGATCCTTCAGTTTATATTTGATAAAAGCAGATTTTATTCTATTGAGGGTAACGATTCTAGTCACGATTGTAATATGCATTAATTTAGAAGGAAAATATCAGACGAATTTGTCCGATTCATACATATTTATTACTCTACCATAATTTCATCCTTGTAACATCTACTTTTTGGAATATAAATTGTTAGTATTAAACATTTAATGAACAAAATCAACAAAATCCGTTATTGAATCATGATTAAATTTCGTCATCGCTAATTTTTACAACGGCTAAGATTATAATCCCTCTACAGATTAGATAGTAAAAATTCATCTTTTTATACTACACACCTCTTACAGTTATGAAACTTAATATTAGATGAAAGGTACGCCTACGAGATATCGATAATTTCATCTCTGATACGAGAAAATGGGAACAGAAACGAACCAGAGGAGTTTTTGAGCTAATAGATCTGGTACTCGTTAATAGATAGTATATATCAGCTTTTAGAGACTTATTGCTAAATACCGCAGTTATATCCTACTTTTCATTTTATCAGTTGGTTAGGTATTTAATCTAAAAAAAAATGAGAGAAATAAGGAGAACGTTCTTTCTTTCAAGCGCCCAATTAATCATTATTTTGAAATAATGACAATAATTTATTGAGGAAGGTATTGATGCCTTTGGCCGCTAAGACCTAAATATATCTATTGCAATAGAGCTTTTATGTGTATTAGAATAGTTGGAGGCTTTTGATGAACTTCAATGTTAATCCAGAATTTTCTTCCTTCAATCCGGTAAGTACTACCACCAATAGCAACACATTTACCTAGGCCTGCAATTGAATTAATCTTCAACTTTTCCTAGTTTGTGTAAGTGATATTTTAGGGCTGCATGATCTGCCAATAAGCCTGAGAGGATTCTGATATTTCCTTGGCTAAAAGACAGCATTGTCTTTGGTCCTCTCGGTGAGCTTGATATGAATGCGTCTGATTGATTTTGTTCTGATATGCTTCGCTGGTCTATGAGGTCTTTTGATTTTCCTACCGTTTTTTAATATCTATATTTGGTGGTTGGATTAGTGGACCACAGCAAGTATTTAGACGAATGCGAGCCGCATTTCTGTTTAAATAATGTTTGTGTCGATGGAACGCTTAACTAATTGTTTGGTAATATTTTAAGTTAATGTTACGGTCAAAGGTATCCAAGATTTTAGTCAATTGTGAAGCAAAAAATAAAATAAGGAATCATCAGTTGTTGGTTCAGAATGTTACCATTTTCAAGAGGAAATAATAACTAATACAAGAAAATTGTTAATATTCAGCGTAATTTGATAATTACATACACGCGTAACTAACAGAGGTTCACATTGTACTACTCGATGTCCCCACTAAAACACTCTTTTATTTGTTAGGTATCTGGCTATTTATAGCTATAATTTTGGTTGTCAACGTGTATAAGATGCTTTTTTAAAAAGATATAAATTAAACATTGTGTTTTAGTTTTGTTCTTATAAATTTTAGTGTACACTATAGAATTTTTCAATAACTCACTATACCCAAATTCGTTAAAAATGTACGATAACCACTATATGAATACATTATTAGAGAAGAAATCATTTAGTCAAACAATTCCTAACCTTACCGAGATTCGAGCATAGGCGTCTTCCAATCCAGGCCCAAGCACTTTCACTGGATACGCGTTCCTTCCCAGTTCCTCTTCTTCCACGATTATAGTTGCTATACCACGAAAAAAAAATCACTATCAACGACGACACATCATAGCTGATGCTATACCATGGGTGGATGCGACTGGTATCGCTCGAAGAATAAACTGTTTTCGGACCGTTATTCCGCTTATATGACGGCTCGGCGTAATCGAGCCGGTGCAGATAGAGGCGCGTACAGTACACTTAAAACCGGCGAACCGTAAACAGATGACATTTCGCACCTGAGGAAAATTTCATCGATGCCGTCATGCTTTAAAGGTACGATGACGTCACGTCCATCGCAGAAAACTATCGATTCGTGTGAAATGTCACGAAAATACGTCGCCGAAGCGAACGGGCCCCCCAGGCAGATTATTACATCGTTGGGGACCGATTCTGGGGGTTTCCATAGGGTATATTAGCGCCGTGAAGGTAGTACGTCGATCGAACAAGGGATGAGGGCTAGTTATACAGTAACATCTTCAAGAGGGAGGGTGTGGAGGAGTGACTTTTAGAAGGTGACCTTCTTTGTTTCCAAGGATATTTCGCCGGTGTTTTAGGGGTCACGAAGGCAAAGATCTGTTACGAAAACAAACAATCGATGACTTAGCTTTGGTGTGGCGTCATAGTTTACACGAAACGATATTAGCGTTCCTATTCACTGCGCTTACAATGAGGGAAATTCAATATAATCTCGACAATTCGTTTTTTCTCAAAGACGCTCAAACACGTCAATTATTAGTTTCGAATTAAACGTACCGTTAACTTTGTTATTTTAAATGAAATTTCTCGTATTTCGATAGACGATAATCATGTTTTCGGAAAATTTACAAAAGCTGCTTAATGCAATACATAGCACTTCAATTAAATATTTCTCACTTAGAACAGATGCTGGAAGCTTTATCCATTTGCTTCTATGCATTTTTGAAGACGGAAAGGCTATTTTTTGTTGTACATTTTCTTACATTTTCGGAATAATTAGTCGGTTTTTTCCACGTCGTTGTCGAGGGTGTGCGGTCAATCGAAATAAATTTTAGATAGAATTATATATGTTACTTATAAAGAGGTGACCAAACTACAGAAGTGTAAGTATTCCAATTTAGAGCGAATAAAAGCAAGCAATATAGGTCTAACTGTGAATCCCATTGTTCTCAGTGAGAAGGATAGCTTCGAATCAAAAATAACGCCGAGATCTTTGAAGGATGATTGCCTACGTAATCGTTATCTATGTAGTAGGTATGATATGCTGGCTGAATCTTACGTGTATAACTGGCGATTACCATTAATATTCAATCTATTATCGATACAACCAGCCAGTACTTTGTTTGATTGATTTTTGCAAGTGAATGCAATTATCAATGGTATTGATAACGCCATACACTTTTAAATTATCTGTGAAAAGTAATTTATGACAGTCAAGAAAGTTACTCACGTCCTCCTTCCTTGAGGAACTCCAATTGCATCTAGTTTCCTAAGTAGTATAGAATGGTCAATGTGGTCGAATGCCTTGCTTAGGTCTGTATAGATGACGTTTACTTGTTTATTCTTATCCAGACTCTCAGAGATAAATTGACCAATAACTGCTAAATTTGTTACAGTTGAACGGCTAGTGACGGATCCGTGCTGATATATGGAGATAAATGGCTTAATCTGAGGATAGATGCAGGAATATAAACACTTCTCGAAAACCTTCGCAACCTTATAACTACAACTGCTTTATAATTTTCTATTAATTGGTTATTGGCATTTTTATGCATTGGTATCAACCTTGTAATTTTCTAAAGATTCGGAAAAGTGCAATAAATTAAACAAATAGCATAAATGAGGGATAAATACGTGGTTACAGTCTTTTAAAATGATTCGCCGATTTTATAACGTTAAAAACGTTGTTTTCAGTAATGTGATCAACTCCAATTAACAAATTAATTGGAAATGTTGCAAGATGCCCTGTAGAGTCAGATTTAGGCAAATGAACCGATTGAAAAAGGTCTTTGAAACCGGTTACAATAGACGGTGGGACATTAAAGAATATACCATCCGAATTTACGACAGAATTGGGAATGCTAGTACTATTTTTTCTAGCATTAACGTAGCGCTTTGATTGTAGTATAAAATTATTAAATAACACCTTCAATTAATTTTTATTTGTTTGCGTAACGCTCTGTAGTTATTCAAATCATTTACGCAACTAAACTTCTTATATGTTAGGCGATAATATTCTTTCAATTTTAAATGGCTAATGTGTTCACTTGTGTACCAAACAGAAGATCAGCTGTGTAGTTTATTCTAATAGAATATACTATATATTGTATTATTATACAGAGTATCGTAAAAAATGTTACAAGATATTATCAAGGGCGGCTTGATAAAGATCAATAAAATTTCTAAAGTTGAAAACTTTTTTATCTATATTGCCATTAATACACGAAGTACGCACAACATCGCAATGTGAGGTAATCTTTAAACTGGGGTGATAACTGGAGATAACCAAGGCAGGTGAGATTATTACTTTTTTGCAGCGACTAGACAGACTCGTGTTCATTCGACTCATAAGAAAGGGTTCGTGTTGCCTACTGGTTTCCCCGAGAGTCGACAAAACACGAGTCTGTCTAGTCGCTGCAAAAAAAGTAATAATTTCACACGCTTTTGTCATCTCTAGTGATAAGTTCGCTTACTTCTGTATGGATGCTGCTCATATAACTTACATACAGGAATTTATATATTGTTGTGATAAATTACGAATCCTTATCCTTAATCCCTAATCCTTATTAAATGAATCAATTGAAGAAATTTGATTCCAATGGCTATTTTTATGGCTATAATTATAGAACGAACTGGTCACATTTCGATTATTTACGAATAGGAAGTCTCTAATCCAAAAATAATGCCATCTATATCGCGGCAATTCCATTACTAATCGAATTAACGCCTATTTCATGGTGTTACATAATTTTTACGAGCACTTCGCAAAATAGGCCGTGGGCAGGTCAGTGAGTTTGAAAAATTGATGCCGTCCGAAATGATTAGTGTTTTTAAGGATATTACATTATGGTGGCACTCTGGAATGGTATAAATATAGATTTAATTCACATAAACTATAGACGAAAATTTCCACTTCGACAGACAAGCAGACAGACAGACACTATACGTCTTTCCCTAATACTTCAACCATTAATTAAATTTGACGAGCGTGGGCGTCCCAAAAAGTACCGGGAAGGAACTTTTCGCTCTCGCTTTCGATTCTGACGCTCTCCGCCTCTTCACTTCGCGTAATTGCATCGGCCGTTTTAGGTTCGTTTACTCTTATTCTTGTTCCTTTTGGCATTTCCGTCCCTTCAACTTTGATATGCATACTGTGTTGTCAAACGTTTTCCGAAAGGAGATGGAAGTCTAAGTGATATGGAAAGTTAGAAAGCGTTGCGCAAATATAATATATTATGCGATATTAAGAATTAGAAAATTACGACATCTATTTATTTATTGTTGTACCCTCGTAAAATGAATTGCAATACCTCTGAAAAAGCATTTATTATTTGGATTTGAATAATAAGATCTTTTTTTGCTGGTAAGGAATATAATTGCCTTGCTAGCGTAACGAGATTCCACTTATTTTGAAATTTTGAAGACACCATGTAAATTTTTAAGAACACTTCCGAGGAGACTCCAAAGGACACAACATGGATAAGTCAGGAATTTATAAAATATCGTGTACAGACTATCAATTATATATTGGGCAAATGAAAAGATCAATTAAAGCTTTGTATGAAGAGAACGGAATCTAACAATGAACTCGGTTAAAAATAAAATTAACGAAAATCGACTGAGATGGCATGGCAATGTAAAAAGAATGCCAAAAAATGAAATCGTGAGAAAAAGAAAACGAAGAACATGGGAGGAGACCATAAAGTATAGGAACAGGTGAAAACAACTACGGTTGGCTCGACGTTTGTAGCGATGGCAGCATTACGTGGTAGTTTGAACATTTTACACTTTTGGCCGCACATTGGCTCGCATACTTATTTGATCTTTCGGCGAACTATCTACTTTTGTCGTTTATCGACCTTTAAGGAACATTCCCTGAAAATTGGCTCAATGTTGTCTGCCGACCATGACGTCACATGTTTACAGCGCTTGGGAAACTGATCTTTAACTGACGCTGCACCGACGGAATTGGTTCAACATTGACTTGCTTATGTCGCTCAAGTGTTTACTGCCAAACGTAATTTATCATTGTTATTATAGACCGATGCTTAAGTGATTTTGTTGATCTATAGCCAATCAATTGGTTTTTGTATACCTTACTGACACAGCCAACCAACCATGGCACTAGGGTATGCATACTTTCAATGCGGGCGACTCAACTCCACTAAAAGCTTACACCCTAAAAGGTGGATAGGTTGAGGTTTAAGTAAATTCTAGCCTTTACTCCTTGTTAATTAAGGCCTGGCCGCGGTAGTTTTAGAGTAATTTCTTAGCTCAATAATACCGTGGAAGGTTATAGCTTGGCTATTATGTAGTAGAATGTTGTTGTAAGAGTCATAGTAAAGAGTCGTTTCGGATTTTACAATCAAGTGCTTTGTGGATTGGATTGTTGTCTTGGTCTATAGAAATACCATCAAAAATCAGAAAGTTAGATGAAAATATTTATATTAACTTCTCCAAGAATGGTAACTTTTAGTTAAAAGAATCCTAGAATATTGGCAGAATTAGTTACAAGACACGCAGTCCTAAAGTAAAAGGTGATGATCAATTATCAGGAGGATACAGTACTGATGTCATGAATGGTAATAATAATTACAAGGTTATCCAGAACAATTCTTGATTTACGTAGCTTAATAATTCGTGCTATGTTAGCTACGAGCTAACTGACGAGTTAGCTGTGGCATCCGTAGGCAAATTTTTTATAACTATGTAGTTACTCACTGTTTAAGTAACTGTTTCTTTGCTTTTTTATATTCATTTTTAATCTGGTATATTATATTAAACGGTTTGGAATACGACGGAGTTCGGTGCCAATGCCAAGTAAATACCTGACATTGACAAGAAGTAAGCATCTTTATGTGTAAGATTCATTTCATTTCTCAATATAGTCTCCTATAAGGTCGATACACTTAGTCCAACATTTTCTTGTTGCTCGATAAAGTGGCTTTGGCATTGGTTCTTCGGTCTCCTGGTGTCCTGTGATGAATCTACGTCAAGAGTTATGAATCGCCAAGCATTCGTCCAAAGTTACGTGCGTGTTTACGGTCATCTGTGCACCCATCTTGCGGAAAGCAACCTTACATTTAAATGAGTTTTAAAATGTTGTGCACCCGGTCGAATGAGATGCATACAGCTTCGTCAACCTCACGCACTTTCAACCTTCGATCATTCATTACCATATCGTGAATGTTTTCCTTCATTTCTGTGGTGACCTCATTTGGCCGATCTGGACGTTCTCCATCAAAAATGCTCGTACGGCCGCGTCTAAATTCAGTCGTCCAATATTTTATGGCTGATAACGAAGGTGCACAGTCCCCCATAAACTTCACTTCCATTTCAATTCCATTTTTATCTCATTCGTTTCCTTTTACCGAAATAAATATTTAATCATATATTCGATTTTTTCCATTGTTGTTAAATTACAAGATTTGTTTAAATGGCTGTTATTCACAAACTTGAAAACTTGACCACACTTGTCAAAGGTGACTTTTATGAAAAAATAGAATTATTTCAGCCATATCTTGCCAAGGGCAGGTACCTTAGTGTAGTGCGTGTATGTCGCACCATATCGAAAAAAATATCTTTTACCCAAGTTGTATTTTATAAGAAAAATACTGGACGTAAAATTCTTCTAATAAATTCTAATTTTAATTTATGCAAACGTTTTTATACAAATACAAGACATGCGCATTTTAATGGGGGTTATCCTGTTTTTAAACATAAAAATGTTTCTACGAAATCATCATAGAAAACCTGGCGCTCTAATGCATATACGAATATAATTTATTCAACTTGAAAAAAGTCCATAGCGTAGATAAAGATCCTGAGAAAATCACATACGACAAAAATTAGAGAGAATATATGCGTGCGTCATTCGATGATGGTAATGATAGCTGCAATATACAGGGTTGGGCAGAATAGTTGGAACGCCCGATTTGAACTGTACTAAAATCTGACTTTGATAAAGGCTTTTGTACATATTTTTAATTATCTAACGGCGCTTACAGAATTTCCATCTATGTGATATTTTTAAAGATATGACGTCATCAGTTAATATTTCAAATACTTCAGCACAATATATTTTTCGGGTAGATATTATTATTATTAATCTATTATTATAAGGGTTGGCGGGTCTGCGACTTATTGTTTTATAAGAAAAAAATTAAAATGAATAGTAATCATTAATTTTCATGTAAGTATGCCACAAATTGTTCACTGATTTTTACATTAATGTCAAATAAATGATATCTCATTCTATTAAGACTTTCACTTAACTATTAATATTAGTAACCATGGTTGAATTAAGTGAACGTGAAAAAATTACGGTATTAATGATTGTTGGTTTTGGAGATGGAAAGAGATCTCTGCAAGAAACTCTCGATTTATTTAATGAAACATTCCTTGGCAGAGTTTCCTCAATTTCGAAGTCATCAGTATCTCGAAATTTACGCAAGTTTAATGAAATGGGAACTGCAGAAATATTCCCGGCTCTGAAGGAAGAAGGACAGCCACAAATGAAGAGCATTTTAACACTTAATGTAGTGCTAAGTGTGCACGAAGAACTTAATACTTCAATACCAACACTTGCTTTAAACAAAAATATTAGCGAGAGATTTGTAAGGATACTAAAAAGACGTCATACAACGAACGACGCGATTCAGCGGAACGGAACGGTTATGGATCAGCGGAACGGAACGGTTATGGATCAGCAAAGCAGAACGGTTATGGATCAGCAAAGCGGAACAGAAATAGGATATATAACGAGGAGCAAAAGACAACAACAGCAGTCTTTAGAAATCTTCTGAAGAAGCTGACAGGATGGTCAGCGAAACGTCAAGTAAAATATTAACTACACGACATCACCCGAAACACATTTCTACTATGGATTACAGTCGTGAAAGCCTACACTCAACTAAAAAGAAGAAAAACAAATTTTATCCAGACAAAGTGCAATTACACCAAGAACTGGACGAAGATGATCCTGATAAACGAATATAATTTTGCCAAGAAGCGATGGATGCAATTCATGGTAATAGTATATTTTATTTAAACGTATTTATAAATCGATACAATTGCTGCTAATGGTGGGATCATAATCCATCCAACTGGATGGAATATCCACAAAAGCTGAATGTTTGGGTTGGCGTAGATAGAGGAAAAATCATTGGACCACTTTTAATGAGAGAAACGTTAAATGTGATCGTTATTTACAGCTTTTGTAAAATCACATAGTTCCAGAATTAGGATTCGTTCGCATCCCAATCCGCCAAATCAGTTACAACTGTCAGAGGAAATTTGGTACCAGCAAGATGGTGCTTCACCTCCTGACACAATATTTCCGTAGAGATGGGTAGGTTGAAGAGGATATACTCAGTGGCTGGCGCGATCACCGGATTTATCTCCACTGGATTTTCTTCCTTAGAGTCATTTGAAGTCAGTAATTTAAGGATCAACCTCAATCCTTCCAAGAACTAGAAGATCGAATCAGAACGGCTGTATCTATTCAAAACTCTGCAGGCTCATTTATTGACAGGTTAGGATACTGTCAGACAGCCTTAGGTTATCAGTTTGAACACCTACTCTAAATTAATGTAATTTCTAACACCTTGGTCAATTTTCAAATACCGGTTACCATTCAATTTTAACCCACCACCACCTTATAATCACAGATTTATAATAATCATATCTATCCGAAAAAATATAAATATAGCAAAATTGTAAATTTTCTAGAAAAATAAAAAAAAAAGAAATTATTTCATCGTATCTGCCTTTAAGCGTCAATGTTGATTTTTGGAAGCCAGACGTTTTGCACCTTTGGTGATATTAGTACTTGCTGCCCTAAATCAGTATTATTATACTGCTCCATTCTTTTTCGTATTCAGAAACTTATTGAATAACTCTTAAGGTGATGGTGCCTTTGAAGGAAAGTGTAGAATAATTGTGCAAATGCAGAGGACTTTTACACAAAAGAAAACATTTAACCTAACCAAATTTTAAGTGGACAAAAGATCTGATCTCGGTAGCCATTTCTGTCAGTTTAATAAGAGCGAGCATATATAGGTGTGAGAGTTGAGCCTTTCTTTCTTCGATTCTATAGCAGCTTTTATTGGTCTTGGCATCCCTCTTTCTGTTCCCGTTATTAGGTAAGCATATCTCCAGCCAGCGATACTTCTGTGGAAACGATTAAGTAGCTTCCCTATTTTGTTCAGGTCCTTGATTCTCATCTTTAATATGACTTCTTACTACAAATACGCAAATTGAATACCTTTCTGTAATAAGCTGTCAAGTCCGGTAGCAAATGTCCATTCGTGTGGTGGGTTATGATTACTCTCTAACGTCAGTTCTTTGGACGGTAAATTGCGAACGAATATTAAAATTTTTAACATTGCAGGACATAAACCATTTCATCCATAATGGCAAATTAAGAAACCTGAATTTTTTTGCAGATTTTTCGTAGGCGTAATTCCTTTAATTGAACACGAGCACGAGCGCATGCATAATCGCACCGTATTAACGTAGAAATTAGATTCCATACTTTGACGTGGCACTCTCGCCGCCAAATTAAGCGGCACTCCACCATCGCCGATGCCACTGCCACCCACGGTCCTCGTTCTCTTCAAAGCAGGCTGGAGACGGGCGTCGATAATGACGTCGGAGCGTCGCAGCGGTCGTCGATAATACATAGAACTTCTATTAGTCGTCCCCGATGGTTGGTTGTCGCATGGTAGGCACATATACCATCACATTGCGGCGTGCTTCGGAATCGAGTTATTTTCTCTTTTTCTTCTACCTTTTCGGCGTCTTCCTCCTCCGCACCAATCTATTTTTATTGACAGTGAATGGGAGAGGACGAGCTGGCTTTTTTTTGTAATATATAGAAACTAAATTGTACGCCTATCGATCTATATTTGGAGAAGTAAATAGTGGGTTTCGAAGTTTTTCGCTTTTATGTGGCTTTTCAGACAATGATTGGATTTTAAATTGTGGGGAGTTTCTTCATGCCCGGTAGAATGTAGTTACTTTCCAATATTCTCGTAGAGAGGTTTAAAGATATTAGATTTTTCAATTTTGTAATTGCCTTTCTTATGAAATCATGTCGCCATAGCTACCCAAAACAACAAGTACTACCTTGAGATTGGTACTTGGCACAACAGCAAAAAGTGCCAATCGTTGCCTTAAATTTGCACAAGTGAACAGTTCAGTATTCATACGTATGAAGAAAATACAAACGTTTTAAGTTAAAATTGTGCTTGTCCTTATTTTTCAACATGTAACAAATAAGGAGTTTCCACAAAAATGTTGATGTTTACCTTTGGAACATGAAAGTTGATGGAGATGTGGCAAGTTTAACTTTTTCATTTTTTGGAATTCACCAAAAGTATGAGTTTCATTGATAGCTTAGCTCGAGCATCGGGTCGAGTCTACGCTACTACCTGTAAGCAGGTTAAGACTTGTTTTGGGTGCATGTAAATTATAAATTACCTCTCCTGGTTGTAAACTGTCCGTCAGGATACATTCACATTTAGATCCTTAAAATACGAAAGATGTTAATGTAGAAGACGGCGAGCTACTGAGAAGTCGGCGTCCTTTGTAACTGATAGCCAAATATTCACGTAGTAGGTATTTGTTCTGCCGTGTCTAGATCATCTTATTATAGGGGCAGAGATGATCTTTTAGCCTTTCAGATTCAAAAGTAATGTAAATCAACAGAAAGCATTCACCAGTTAACTAATCCTCAGAATGTTGTTTTATCTGGCCAAAATTAACGAATTGTGAATTTCTTTACGTTATGGTCTTTTCTGAATAACTCATGGATTACTTCCTGTTTTAGAGCTTCATAGCAAATAATCGCAGAAAACAACCATTTCAACATGAGATTCGACAAGTCTCACAATGCAGATGGACTCTCGTGCAATTAATCACATATGTAAATGCTGCACGCTACTGCCAATGCAGAATTTATTCCGAGGGCGGCTCGGGCATCTCGCTCGGCCGCAATGAAGTTGTTGTTTTTGTCTATCAGGTTTTTTAATTAATTAGTTCGGACTTGCGAACTATGAATGGGTTAATTTGCATACCAGTATTGGGTGTGTTTACACGGCACATCATCAATATAATTGAAATTCTGTACTTAAATGTACCGTTTTAGTTCGTTGTTTTATTTTATTTTTCTCTGATCATTTTCGCGTTGTCAATTAGTAACGCTCTTTTTTTAAATCTGGTTTGTTTAGTTTTGTGACGTTAATTTAATTCATTTAACGTTATTTTAGTCATAGGTATACCGTGTGGGTAAGAGTAGAATTACAGTTTGCCTAATGAAGGTTTAGATTTAATATTTTTAGCGAGACTTGAAGTCTAAATGGTTCTATATTCCTCCACGTAAGTATTTCTTAACCTTTTAATTAGTGTTACCCGTTTCGTCTGCAGCGGAGTAGCGCACACTGGCTGCATCGCTAATATTTTATTTATTTACCTACAAAAATCCATAGCTTCATTACCTATACCTGATTACCATTTTACATCCGCGGGGGCAATTGACCTAAGTTGAGAACCACTGCTTTGCGTACGACAAATGCAAATCGACGATCTTTTGAAATACATGTCCCAAATTTATCAAAGATTTTGTGTGGTGTAGATCGGGCCGACACGTTTAGTGTTTGCCAGTTTGGAGGATATTAATAAGTTTGTATTATTACAATAAATTAATTATATTTTCTACAGGAACCTACTGGGGAAGTACAAATTTGTGTGCAGATAGGCAAAGTAGATAGTTGGTTGATATTTATAATTGGAATCGCTGGAAAATTCGAGTTTGGATTTGAAAAAGATTTTTTTATGTTCTTTTAAACCTGCCTCATTATAATGCCAAGGTTAAGGCACCATATCGAACTTCCAACATTAAGCACTTTATTCATCAAGTCAAGCTTGTCTAGGTACAGGAAATGGGGTTACAATTATAGTATCTCGCAAATGGTAAAGAATAAATTAGTTTATTTTGTTGCTGAATTGCTTTCCCTTCGTTTCTACCTATTCTAGAGTCTTTTTTCCGTGACTTGTTGATAAAACATAAAGCCCTCTTTAGGGGTTACATACAATTCTTTCGAAAAATGTTTTACAAACTTCTTCATCTATCTCCATAATAAGAATTTGGATTCTTTCAAGTTCAGTTAAAATTGCCATTTTTAATGCTGACAATACTTGCACAAAATTAATGATTAATGTAGCGTGCACAACACAATAAAGTGGCAACAAATGCACGCTTCGTATTTTTTTATTGTTTATGGAATGTTTCCTGTCAATTGCAACTTGATTCTAAATTATTATTTGTTGTTTCATAGCCAAGTTGATATATTTTAATTCTAGTAAGATCTAAAATTAGGATATATTTTCTTGAAAGAATTGTTATGCAACCACATTATCTCTAATCAAACAATTGAAGATAAGTAATAAGTTCGTATTTAAAAAAGGATCTTCTGACATCATAGCTGATAAGAATTTCCTGTTCCTTCTATACTTACAACTCCATATATCTGGTCGCCTAGACAATGATACAATGCGCATGCGTAATAAAACATTTTTGTACAACATGCAACAAAAGAATGTTACAATAAACAATGGAAGTATGTGGACGACAGTAGAACTAGTATTCTGCTCCATTTTGAGTAAAGAAACACATGTTTTGTGTGGAAGGATTAAGCATTATCTCGAATGTAGATTTGACTTTCTTGGCCAACGTGTCACTGGTTCCTAAATAGAGATGTTGAAACGAATTAGGGAGTGTTCTAAGTAATTTGGACGAGGTTGGTAATATAGGAAAGTTAATTGGACGATTCTTTAACCTATTTCTGCAAACTGAAGATTTTTTCAACTTGAATTTAATAAGCGTGTTGCTAATAAGACAGATATTAAGCAGAACACAAACGCAGCTTAAAAAAGAAAAGTAAATATCGGCTCTGTGCAATTGAGAACTTTGTTCAGAAACTATACGAATACTTTCATATTCAGAAGAATTTGAGCCTTCAGTTTAAAAGACATTTTTAAAACCATTTTTATTTATTTTTTTTATTAAATTAATGCTCGTTATTACGTTTTCTGAATATATTTTATCTTTCTTTTAAAAAGTATATTAGTAGATATCAATCTTATCTAGAGCAACATATAAAAATATTTAAAAGCCAATAAAATAAGTTAGCAAAGCGCACACATAAAAGCAAAACGGCATGAAAATGGTCATCTACATTCTTCTCTAAAGTTTTTGCTATCAAATACATGGCTTCAAAATGATAAAAATTAAAACAGATTACGTACTAAGTGAATTTAAAAAATCGTAGTAAATTATACAATAAATCACTTTATTCCTTTTAATTAGCAGAAGAACCGTAGGAAAGTCCTTCTTATTCTTAAATTAAATTCAGTTAAATTTAAAAAGATACAAATTCAATACGTTTTTGAAATTCCTAAATGTACAAGCACTAAAAGAAATGCATTGAACACATAGTTGTGTATGATGCACGATCACAAAAAATCGCCAAAAAAATTAAATTAATCTACGAGTACCTTTCTTCTTCCAACGGTTCGGCGAAATTTTCCACCTTGGATTTGGTCTTACTAAGGAAGTATAAGATTTTCATGTAAACTGCGCTCCGCTATAATCCTCTCTCGGAACGGAACAAGATATGCAGTCGTCGACAAGCTCACTAGAACAAACACTAAACGAATAAACCGTGCGATTCAGTGCAATAACACGCACACTGTGCGAACGATAGGTGAGGGGGAAAACGGAACGATGACGTCAATGGAGAGTTAACCCTCCGATGGTAACGGCGCTGGTGGGGGGCCGCAGCGGTAGCAGGATCCGAAGAGATTCAGCACGTGCATGTATTCCATCCAGCAGGGGTACGTACCTAAAGCAGGATCTGGATGGAAGCTAGTGATTTCGTTCTGACGTCATAACGTACCAGCAGCAGTGAAAGGAGGAGAGCAGAGGGGCACCATACAACAACCTAGTCCGCTGCAGTGTTTGACCTAATTCGAGGTATGAATGGCCTGGAAGGCCGACAACCCCTAACGAAAATAGGTCATCAGCCCTAAAGTGCGAGCTAAAGATAGCTCGCCGGCAGTGGTATGGATTCGGATCTCCCTCCGTTGTTGACCCGAGGGAAGCAGGGGATTGATACATCAAAGGAGGCAGTTGGTAACAGTACGGATGAACCGTTGAATTGCGCCCTAGTATTTTTGGATTGGTGAATGGAAAGTTTCCCCCCTTTTTTATATACATTTATTTATAGAGATGCCCGTCAATCTCGGGAAAATGTAATCTGGAAGTAGATAATTTAATACCTCAACATTGATAGCAATGGGGGTGTCGCATTGCGGCACATTATCTAGATTTTCCAAGAATATTCATTTTGATAGTTTTCCTCTTTTTTTCTTTTTCCATTTTTACACTCACATTTGGTTTAGATATTTTTAGGTTAGAAGAGTTAGTTATTATAAATTACTCCACTTTCTGCAACTTGATGTTGTACAAATTAACCTGCTTGCACATTTCATTGGGTCAAGAAAGAATAGCTCCAAATCATATACTTTCCTTCAAGGACTAAAGCCAAAAGTCCTATTAATATAATTAAACAAAATTTCTCACAGGTCTAATATTTGAAGAATGGAAACATGAAAGGAAATTGAATTATTGTCATCAAAAGGTAAATAGTACTATGCTGTATACGTTTACAAAGGTTGTAAAGCGCCGAATGTAAATTAATTCCTTCTCAAAGATGGAACTCTGTGATGTCATTGCTTACTTATATATTTTGCATTACAGAGCATGGATTTTGTGATCTCAATTTGCTTGCATCTATAGTACAACGCTCAAAATAGGTAAACCTGCAGAAGTCTGAAAGAACCAACCCAACTTATGTTATTAGGTTTAAAATTATTTACGATGATCTCGAGTCACAGCTGGAGAACTGAATTTTGAAGGACGGCTAGGTCTCGTGTAATAAAGAAGAGTCTACTGGTTGGCCGTATTTCGTTGTGGTTGTACTTCCTTCAGCGGTGAATTTCATGAAGATCAGCTAAAATTGGTTGCTGTTCCACAAAACATCGATGTTGTGCGCAATATTATAGAGGCATCCTTAGGCATATCCAGCACTGCAGTATATTCGATTTTGCATGAACATTTGCGTGTGAAAAGCATCTGTTTCGCAAGCACTGATCTGGAAGATGAAATCAGGAAAAACGATCGAACTCATACAGCATGTTAAACAATTGATTATTTGGAGGAGCAAAAGATCTAAGTGTCTTATAGTTGGTCTTCAACTGAGTTGTCGCCTAAGGCCTTGTGTTCCTGGATGTCAAACAAAAGACGTGTGGAAAGCGATTTTTATTACCTTAAGGAGATGTTCAAAACCATGTTGTAGAGAAACCACCCTCAAACGCACATGTAAAAGATCGTTATAACGATCATTTTTAAGAACAATAAAACGATTTGTAACAAAACAATTCTTTTTCTTTCATTGTTTTTTTAGTCCCTTAGTGGTAAATTCCGCTAAAAAGCAAGCAAAGAGATTTCTACAAAGGAACCGAAGCCGCAATTGGAATTAATATTAAGGCAATAGCCTCCAACAATATCAAAAACAAACTCATTTGAATTGGTTGTTGAACTATAGATAAGAACATTTTTATCGGACATTCATAGTGCACTTGTAACAAATACGAAAACGTCTTTATTAAATCAGATAAGTATGTCACGTATTTCATTATCTAGTACAGAATGTATTGTACAGAATCTCATTGAAAACTTCTAGATTACTTCTGAATGGAGTGCCTCCGAAACGTTTTGTCTACGTCTAAATTTCGGATGCCAATTATAGCGCACCTAAGTGTATCCATTGAAATAGATTTGAGTATAAATAAACGAAAGATGTATCTGTGTAAGTGAGGCGATTATCGAACGATGAAAAAAAAATATATACACACATGAATGAAATTCATTAATGAAAACATCGACCGCACGATCTTCGGCAAACACTGTCGCTGACAGCAGCGATATATTTAAACATGGAAATACACTTACGTTCGATGAAAGAGCACTACTTCAACATATCAATATGCGTGTAATATAAGAACACGGAAAGAGATTAACGAAGGAAAAGAAAACCCAAACCAATGTAGGTACATATGTGGATCTATTTATAGCGTCTTCTACTTTTCCCTACGCTCTGCGTGTTAAGAATTCTTCGTTCTTTCTTCACCTCGTTCCTCCTCGCTCTATTAATAAACTCATTTAGCATTTCCATGAAAAAAGCACCTGAAAAACAATTCGAAACCAAAACATCAATAAACGCAAGATCAAGTAGGCCACGTGTAAAAATAAAGAATGGGAGCGATGACGTCAACGATGACACGATAGGGGAAAGCGGAACGGCGAATTGCGATTGGCCAACGTCGTAGGGGAAGCGGCCACGATTCGGCGTTTTCGGGAAGGCATCACCAAACGACGGGGCAAGTCCGCGTGACTTTCGCAAAGGTGGTGGAAACTGTAAACAGTGTACACTGCACTTCGTGACCCAGTTACACCATGAATGGCTATCGCAGAGGGTAACAACCCCCGGCGAAGCTGAAATTAGGTCGTGTTAGAGCCCCCGAACGACCGGGAATATACCAGGTGTGTCGGTAATTCCTTTCCGGTTTTTCCGGCAGATGTCACTGGCCATAAGTATGAAATGTTATGATTTGATACATATGTAATTTTATTCTACTGACATTAACCTTAAAACTACACAAGTTACGTTCCGCCAAAATAACAGCGTTATAGATTTATAATTTTTTGAAAATGTCGAGTTTTGTGCCTGAAAACGTGCATTTGCGGCACGCATTACTTTTCTTGTTTCATCAAAAGAAAAAAGCCGCTGAAAGTCATCGTTTGCTAGTAGAGACTTACGGTGAGCATGCTCCAACCATAAGAACATGTGAAACGTGGTTTCGACAATTCAAATGTGGTGATTTCAACGTTCAAGATAAAGAACGTCCTGGTAGGCCGAAAACGTTTGAAGACGCGGAATTGCAGGAGCTATTGGATGAAGACTCAACACAAACTCAAAAACAATTAGCAGAAAAGTTGAATGTGGACCGAGTAGCAATTTGTGAACGATTACAAGCTATGGGAAAGATCCAAAAGATGGGGAGATGGGTGCCACATGAATTGAATGACAGACAAATGGAAAATCGAAAAATCGTTAGTGAAATTCTGCTTCAAAGGTATGAAAGGAAGTCATTTCTGCATCGAATAGTAACGGGTGATGAAAAATGGATTTATTTCGAAAATCCCAAGCGAAAAAAATCATGGTTATCACCTGGCGAAGCTGGCCCATCGACTGCAAGGCCAAATCGCTTTGGTCGCAAGACCATGCTCTGTGTCTGGTGGGACCAGATTGGTGTCGTATATTATGAACTGTTGAAACCGGGAGAAACAGTTAATAGTGATCGCTACCGACAACAAATGATCAATTTGAACTGTGCATTGATCGAAAAACGTCCACAATACGCTGAAAGACATGATAAAGTGATTTTGCAACATGACAACGCGCCGTCTCATACAGCAAAACCAGTCAAAGAAATGTTGAAATCACTTGGATGGGAAGTTTTATCGCACCCGCCGTACTCTCCAGACCTGGCTCCATCCGACTACCACCTTTTCGCATCGATGGGGCACGCGCTTACAGAGCAGCACTTCGCCGATTTCGAAGAAGTTAAAAAATGGCTCGATGAATGGTTTAGCTCAAAGGAGGAACTGTTCTTTTGGAATGGCATTCATAAATTGCCTGAGAGATGGACAAAATGTATAGAATCAAATGGCCAATACTTTGAATAAATAAATTTTAACTATCCATTCTAAGTAACGTGTTTTCTTTAGCGAAAAAACCGGAAAAGAATTACCGACACACCTGGTATATATTTCCCGAGCTATTTTTAGACCGGGGGTGTAGAGGCATCAACCAACTCTTCGACCCGACTGGTGTCCCACATTCATAGCGCAGCCAGTACCAGCAGCATGAATGAACGAATTTTCTTTCAAGTAGCAGGCGCTTGCTGTAGATATAGATTTATTGCAAGCTAATTTCAAGATGACTTTGATACTCTTGAATTTGGCCATTTAAACGTATCTTTGAAAAATATTGGAAACATCATTCAAGAAAGGAAGTCCAACTTTCAAATATGTGGCAGGTTGACAAGTTCCTCTCATACATTCGTAATATTTTTAATAAATCAGTACGAAAAAAATCTTTCATTTTTCAATTTACGAAGATAATATTTTCGTATGTTGAGATCAGACTTACCAACTAGAAGTGGAGTTTTTTTCATGAAAATAATAAAATGCACATATATAGACTTTGACAGAAGAAGGCTTATATTATTATAGCATATTAGAACAAAATTGGAGGATTCATTTTTTCAAAATTATGCATTGTTAATGGTTAGTAAACATCATATTGAATATTACTTAATATTTTAAAGATATTAATGGAACATATTCATATGTACTTGACTTGAAATATTGCGACTACACCAAAATATAACAAAAACTAATAATTTTTTTTTTCTTAAACATTTTTTTAATATTTTTTTAAATTCATTTTTTATATGGGATGAGTTCGCCTTTCTGATGGTCCATGGTTTCTTTTTTAGTCGAAGGATCCAGTATAGAACCAGTACTCCACTCCCAGTCACTATTTTGTTAATGGTCGTATTATCGGCTGTGTACAGCCAAAGAAACTTTTAGCTACGTTCGGCACGTTGTTCCTTCTGAACCGCGCTGTGTAATTTAGACTAAACTAAAGATAGATATATTAAATGGTAGCATTTGTTTCCGGTTACCTTCTTGCTAGATACCTAAGGTTTAGAGTACGTAGACCGTAGCCGGTAGCAAGAAAACAAAATAAATTACTTAGACATAAATATTTTTAATTTCAATATAAAAAAAACATGTTTTACATTGATTAGTTATCAATAGAAATTCTACAAACAGAAAATATTGCATCAACATTTTGACTACAACATCAAAGATAATGACAGTTACAGATTCGACCGACAAAATCCAATGAGCTAAAATGCGTCACGATAACAATTATGGAATAGGATTAGATACTTTCTTTATTGACTTGAAAACAGGAAAAAGAGTATCCAGATAAGGCAGCGAGATTTACACAGATGTCGATAAAAATGGCGCAAAATCAATTAATATTATTGCTTTACGTGAAGATTAGTAACGCAAATGGCAAATAAGCTAACATTGTCGATTTAATACGCACAAACAGTTATCTATATCTACAGTCTATTGAACAGTAATGTTAAATTGTTTCTTCGAGTTGTTTCCTAGCACCAATTATTTGATGAACATGAGTAATTAATAATTTAACAGACATTAATAACGATAGTAAGAACTGTGGCGTAGTATGGCAACCAACACAAAAGTAATGCCACGCCCCGCAGCACACAAGTTTAATTAATCAATCCGGGACAGCTGTTTCGAGGATGTGACCGAATCGTAATTACATAAACCTTTCTTCCAGGAGAAATTGTTCTCAGGTAGATAAATAAATAAAGCGCCATATGTTAACAACAACGTCTACAGTAGGATAAGTTGCGAGTGCAATGGAACGTAAAGTGACGAATCAACCGTTACGTTGATGAGGTAGTGGAACCCCTTATTCTTGCTCAGCAGCTCAAAAACCCATCTTTCCAACAGGATAATGCTCGTCCCCAAGTAGCGAGAACTTCCCTAAACTGATTCAAAGAAACCTAGATCTCCTGACCTAAGGAGCTTAGCGAATTTCCCGCAAACACTGGAAGCTTTGCGGCATAAGTTACAGATTGTTTAATCCAAGAGGACATTACCTACTGGAATCAATGCCACAAAAGCTGAGACAAGCGGGTACAACACAGTATTAATAAAAGTTCTTTAAAAGTTACTCTTGTTCTTGTTCTTTTATAATCAATTATTACTTTTCATTAACTATGTTCCTGCCAAGTGTGGTTGAAAAATTCGCACCCCATCTTAATATAGAAGTTATAAAGATAATGATATGTACATCATGCATTAAAATACTGCTCTTTAATTAACTCTTAACACAATTATTAAATGGACATTACACCGACCATATCCGCAGGCAATAAACGTTATTTTTACTGCGCCATAACGGAGGCAATTTATTCGTACGTATGTGGATGTACGCCAGTGTCTTCTGCAGTGCATATTCGTTATTGCGGTTACATTATTCTAGATAACAACGCATCATCAGCAGAGCAACAATAACAATAACCAATTAAATTTATCCAATTGCATTTGCAAAGGCTATCGATCGAGGTCTTTATATAGAATGAACGCGAAATATAGGTCAACCAAGCTGTAACCTATATTTCCGGTTATGAAATCTTTACCATTCAAAAATCCCGTTCATGCAATATATATAATTGAAGTTTTTGATGCAATTAGGAGATTTATGTCAAAGAAAATCGAATTAATAGCATGAATAAATTAATTGATTAGAAATCTTAATAATTGCGTAAAAATCATGTTTTCTATACTTTACTTGTTTCTTGTAACTTTCATCGTCAATGTCGAAGATATCTGAAGCAAAATCCAATACTTAATCGCTAAATATTTCAAAGGATAGATCATGTCATACAACGTTGACACTATCGTTGGTTACTGTTGTTGATAAATGATAAAATGTATCATTGTGTGGTAATAAGTAATCTGTGGACTATTCTTAAAATCAAGTAACCGCAAGTACACTCTTAAATTAGATTGTGATTCATTAACGTGAATGATCATATTTGTGAATGATGCCATCTCAATTCTAAGATACATTATCAAAGCTTCCGCTTCTTTTTTCCAGCCGCGGAAGTTGTGCAAACATATTCCGTTATTCCTACAGTTCTTTATAATTTCGGTATTTCTTAACTTGAAGTAATCCACATATATTTCTCATATTGGAGTTCTTCAATTCCCTTTAGAAATGCTCCCTAATTAATATTTAGCCGTACTCTTGTTTGATGAATATTTTTGTTTCCATATTTGATTTTCTATTTCTTTATTTCTCTTTATTTCCATGGTTGTCCTAATTTCTTCTGCCTCATTTTGCGCATCATTCACAACTTGTTCAATACTATTCTTTGTACTGTGACTTTCCTATACCTCTCCGTAAAGTCTTTTATGGTCAAAAGGGGCGGCGAACTCTCTACTCCTTGCCACAAGGATCTCTATTGGTACCAAACCTGTTTATGCACACTAGTGATGTTTCAAGGCATCTGGTAGAACGGTTGGCTAAGTATATGGATTTACACTTCAGCTGTAACAAGACTATTATCACTGGGAACCTACAGCGTGTGGTGGAAGAAATATTGGTTTAGACTGTGACTTGCATAGTGTGAAAATCAACGAGTCAAAATCGACTGCAATCGGGTTCACGAGAAAGGTGTCCCTCAGCGGATAATTTTTATTAATTGAGTTCTCCAGTGTGCAATATCTGGGAGTGACCTTGGACCAAAAGCAGACATGGAAGAAATACATCGACGCTAGGGTGGCCAAATATACAAGCGCAATTGAAAGTGTTATCCGCGATTTACAAGCAGTGCTTGAGACCCAACTAAAAGTAACCTTTAGCGCCTAGAAACACTGCAAAACAAGAATGATCGCGCAGGTTCCGTGGTTGGTGAGGGACGCGTAATCCTAAGAATCCAACTCTGGTCAAGTACTCCAGGCAGCTAGCGATGGGGCATGGCATCGTCTGGAGGAATCTAACAATCCGTTAGTGAAAGTCGTTAGCCACCTCAGAAAAGTCACGTCGTGCGGATTGGAGACAAATTGGATCTTTGGAATAATTGAACCCACAGAGCACTAGGAGATCTCACAGATCTCTAACAGATCTCCAAGAAGTGCTTAATGAACTTCTAACTGGAGATTAAAGAACCTACAGGCGAATGCTTGGATTTGGTACGAGAAAGTTGACACTTGTATACCGACTTCCTTCTTTTAATGTTTTATAAACAATTATTGTTCCGGAACTTCCGCTTAGAGCATTTGGATATTATTAGATGTTTTACAACATTCTGCCCTACTAAACCAAGAAGCGGTAATTGACTCGACGATTGTTTCGAGGTAATTGATGTTTTATGTTGTAGTTGCTGCTAAAAATAAACGAAGTCTTCTTAGTAACAGGCGCATTCTGTGCTGCAGCTTCACATAAAGCCTGAATATTAATTTTTGAAAAATATGCAGTTGCCGCTTTTTGGCTTAGGAGGGCAGTATTATAAGAGAAGTATTTAGTAGATAAAGAAAAATCAAAATGGGACAGGAAATTAACGTGTAATGTCGTAATCAGGTATAGATGATCAGTTAAAGATTGCACTTAATTATGACTACCTGTACCCTGTTCGAGAAGCGAACGCTTGCTTAAAACGAGCACCTCTGGAAATTTACGTTTAATGCAGCTTAAAGAATCGCATCTTCAAGAACGCCAACAATTTAATATTTATTGTAATATTAGCGAAGGTAAGCTTCTGGCTTCCTGCATTTTTATTACGTCTCGTATGAATGGTTCCATATTACGCACGTGTAAAACGAGAACGGATGTATTAAAATTTACGTGCAATACATGTATTAAATATAACTTTACACACCCGTCTTCGGCACGGTACTCCCTCCTCGCATCACACAACAGTTCGATTTCAATGGATCCATTTCCATTATGAGACGAACTGTTACACAGCGAATGAGAACCTGAACGACGTGTACGAACATATATGTGTATGCACTGCAGACCACTATTGAGAGTATAGCATGTATAATAGAATTACGACAATCAACACAAGAGGGAATATGTAAGAAAAAAAAAAGCAAGCGATAACATCGCCCAAGCTATCTCTTGCTTATTGTCACGCAACAATTGAGTAAATTTAAAAAGCAGCTTTTTTCTCGTGTACGTTATTCAGTTGTCCTCGAGGGGAACGTCATATCTCGAAACAGACAAACCATGTACGCAACAAGTAAATCTAACCGGTTGCGCGTTTCGTCACAAAAGAAAATTACTTTGATTTTCTCACCGCGAACGTAATTGACGTTGACTAATAATGCGAAATACAGTAGGAAGACGTGAACGTAGGAACATGCGAAACTGCTAATTATAAACAAGATAATGCATATTTCACCTAAAGTATTCATTCTTAAAAGTAATTTTCATTGTTGCTGTTTCCTTAGCGCGGTGAATGGAGTTTAAGAGATCTTTTGATGCATGTTTTTACATCGTCTTGTTTTTTTTTTTGTTACCACAAGTCTAATGAAAGATCGCATTAAGATGAAAAGTTTTAATGTGCTATTGTTACGAATGACGTGATGCATTCACCGAATTTTGGTCTTGAATAAGATTAATTTGAATTCTCAAATGATCCTTAATAGTAAGTAATAATAACACTATAGAATATCTCACAAATCTGGATATACAGAACGGTTGTAACGAATCTTCAGACGACATTGGCAACGGATATCAAAAATAGTCCGTTATAACCGAAAAAACGTTATATCAGTAGCAAGGATATTAATTGCATGGTCCCAAAAGACATAATCCAATGAAGAAATGCTGTTAATCACAATTTAACAGCAAAGGTTTTTTTCTTTTTACAAATTCTTCTTAAAAATAAAGAAAGAACAAAAAAAATTGTCCGAAGTAAGATTCAAATCTAGGTGTCATACATTTCTCATGTGTTATTAATAGAGATGACAAAGGCAGGCGAAATTATTACTTTTACACAGCGACTAGACAGACTCGTGTTTTGTCGACTCTCGGGGAAACCAGTAGGCAACACGAACCCTTTCTTATGAAACGAATAGACACGAGTCTGTCCAATCGCTGCAAAAAAAGTAATAATTTCGCCTACCTTTGTCATCTTTAGTTATTACGGAAACAACGTGTCATTATTATGTTACGTTTAAATATTTCATTACAAAATATCTGTTGATACCGCTAAAGGACGAATCCAAGTTGTTACAGCATACGTAAGAGGAGTTTGTAGCTATATCATCAACTTACACAATAGGATTTTTGGCGAGTTACATAAAACATGTAAGAGTTAATCAAGTTATAACTAAACTATAAAAATTGGTATTTGTTTGGGCATCGCATGATTGTGTTAGAGGTGGATAGACCTTTTTAGAAGGGGTACAGCTCTTAATATGCTATTGTATTTTGTTTTGACTCAGGGTCAAAACGATGGGTCCTTCGGTGACAAGTCGATTGATAATTGAATCTGCTTCGTCTCCACAAAGCGCCAAAATTCTCCATCCGTACACGCATTGGGAATGTCGAGAGCATTCGTTGAATCCATCTGGCACTACCTTTTGCTATTCCAAAGTATTCGTGTAGAATCTTGAAAATCGTGTTTTCTGAAACTCTTAATAAAGCTGCTAACTGTCGCTTCTTTAATTTTGCATCCTCCAGTATCAAACACATGTTTTTTTTTTTTTTCAATAACATCGGAAGTGATCACGTCAACAGGCCGACCTAGACAGTGATTCTTGACCATGTTTAAATGAATGAAGCACAATCATCCCCGTGTACAGGATTTTCGTTTATAATACGTCGCGAAGAAGTATTTCATTGGGAGACCAACAATCACGAAATGTAAGAAAGATGTATTAGAAGTTAAGGACCTCTTTTTTTTCGTGTTTTTTTAGGAACTAATTTGTAAATATAAGCTAGTTTTCGTTAAATATTTCTCCAATTGAATGGCGAAGGAAAAAGTTAACATGTGGTTGAGACAATAACATTTAAAAACCTGTGGTTAACCTTTAAAAAAGCATTAAAACAAATATAATAATTATATTAAGTTTCAAAAGAAATAAGCATGATATATAGATTTGGCAGGAATTCCACGCGACTCGTACAGATTTCAGTAAGAGATGGTTGCATATAACGTAATACGATGGTTAATGTGGTACCACTTTGCCAGTCCCTCCAAACATCCAAAATCAAACCTTAACAGTTTCCTACCTACCCTTTATAAATGCTATTTTATTATACATCAAGACTCCATGAACAGTTAAACTTGAATGCATTTTGAAATAATCAAAAATCTCGTAAATATGTTGAAGTTTTGCAAATTTTTGGAGGAGCTTCCGCTCTGTTTCAAATAAGTCGGTCGGATGACAAACAATTGGAATTCTTATCAAAAGAATAGATACGCGTAGTTTGAATTTTGATGAAAAATACATGCTTACAAAAGCCAGCTGCCTTAAGAGCTTAAGCTATCATTGATAAGGCCGCTCGTTCGTCACTTGGAAGCTAAGAAAAATTCGACGCAGTATAGTCATTTTTAGTCTGTTTTGATAAGTAAAGCGGCCGAATTAGAAGTCATTGTGTTTACGGGAGCGTTGCTTTTGGAAAATATGAATGGGTAGAAAAATTACTGTAAATGGTGAAGACTATCGCCGCAAGTGATATTAATTCTTATAGTTCCACTTGCAAAATATGAATCTTATTATCTGCAGCATTTAGAAAATATTATCCTTAAAGTATATCTCCTATCTTTACTTTATCTTCAGAATTTTGCAATAAATAAGGGATCATTAAAGGTACTGAGATATTCTCGTGTAATACGCATAAAACCATAAGCTGCATTCAAGCAGCGTTGTTATAGTGAAATGTGGCCAAGTTTAAACAGGATGCCATAATCTAATATCGATGTGGGATCTCGAAAACAGGAAATTGGCAAGTAAATAATACTGGAGATAATGGCACCATACTCGATAAAAACACGGCACATTAGGTGTTATTAAAAATGCACTCGAAAAAACGCGCAAGCTGTGTGTACCTAACCTCTCATGTAGGACTAGATACGTGTGTACGTATCCAATCGGAGAAGCTCCACGTGTGTTCGAAAGTTATTAGTTACATTGCGTGGGTTATATAAATTCTGATTTCGGTTTAACAGATTAGACATAAAATCCATTCAGATTACGTACGTACTAATTTTAGAAATCCTTCGTTTTTTACAAGTGAATGAAGTATATTTTAAATCTTTAATGGGACTAATTTGGCTCCATAAATCATTGGCAGTTCAAAAATTGGAATGATATTAATCTGAACTTCAAAATCAATTTCTGTCTAAGATTTATTTTGTAACGCTGAAAAATATATTAATACAAGCAAGCAAAGCTTAACTGAAAATACTGAAATTCCTTTTTTTCCATTTTTGCTTTTGCTAATTGCAATTTAATACAGAAGTGCGGGCAAAAACTTTGGAGGAATTTTAAAATAAAAATTTCGTTCATTCATAATTGTCAGATTTTGTATTACACACAGTCGTTAGAATGTTTACAACTTATTAATACTGGAACCTTTGGAAAATGAGTTCTCTTGATTGGTTTGAGGTCTATTGAAATGAGAACATTGGATATTTTTACGAATATTGATGAAGTCAAATTTAACATAAAATTATATGTCGGTCCAAATAATGCAATGCAGCCAAAGGAAATTTTGGGAAATTGAAAGTAATCGATTGGTCGAGGCTCCAAAATTTGAAAAATTCCCAAACGAAGGCGAAAATGATCACAAGGAAAAGGCAGAAGATCTAAAATTTAGAGAAGAAAATGAGCAGAATATAGATGGGAAAGATGAGTACGTCAAGGAAGATTATGAGGTAATAATAGGAGAAATTGAGGAACTTATGACGGCAATGCAAAATACTATAAAAGGTATTAAAACGTTTCAACAAATTATAGTCGATTTTAATGTTTTTCTTTAGGAATGCCGCTTTGTTTGGGTTAATTAAAACGCTATTTCATTATGTCGTTGCATTCCGGAAAAAGAAATTAAAACTTCCATGTATAGAAAAAAGAAATAAGACAATAGGTAAATAAAACTAAAAACAAAGTTGGACATGAATAGACAAATACTCGATTATGCAATACGAAGAGTATGATCATAAATACAGTCAAACATTAACAACAAAAGGGATAGAAATATTCAACAAAGTACCACAAAACATAAAACGAATACTGTATTACATATTTAAGAACAAAAAAAGCATGCGTTGGATGACGACAATATTGAACAACCTTATTAATTTTTACTGATGATCTGTCGAGAGCAATCGATGGCGGTTATTAAGTTGACACTGTTTACACTGACTTCTTTAAAGCTTTCAATAGAGTCTAAATTATCTAAACTCAAGCCTTCGTTCCGTTTTTCTCGCAAGTTAATGTGATTCTTTGATCCCTATATGTGCAACTGGCGGCAGTCTGCTTTTTATGAGGGTGAATACTCCTCACCGTTTCTGGTGTTTCTCAGGGGAGTAATTTTGAACCATTTTTATTCATAAACGAGATAGTTTCTGCAATAAGCATTGCAGATGATTGGAAAATATATAAGAAAATTACATCAACTGCAAATACAATACTTTTACTTATTGTAAACAATAAATAAATTTAAATATTGATAAATGCTGTGTTATTTTATTCACTAGAAGGAATCGTCCAATCACCTAAATAACTGTCCAAAATTGTGTTTGATGGTACTCTTCGATTTTTTGAGCACACACAAAAATTTAAGCTTTATTAGGCGTCGGATTTTTCTAAAGATTGTTCAACTATTTTATTACATAATGCGTTCGTACTATCGCAACGAATTAGCTTCTGCTGTTTGATGTTCTACGTCAAAGGAAGATGAGAAGCTAATTGAAAAATAAGTTTCTGTACTATAAGAAATATAAAAGAAACCCACCCGTGGAATCTTATAATATTAGAGAGGATTTTGTATTGCCGCCTCTCAAATCAAAGCGAATGGTTACAATGCTTTCAGAAGATTTCTAAAGAGTCTTTAGAAATCTTCTGAAGAAGCTGACAGCAGGATCAGCGAAACGTCAAGTAAAATATTAACTACACGACATCACCTGAAAGACATTTCTACTATGGATTACGGTCGTGAAAGCCTACACTCAACTTCTCAAGTCTTTATTTTTTTTTATCAATTTGTTTGATAACGCCGTCTGTTGCAGGTCCCTTACTATAAGAATAGGCTTCTACCTCTCACGTATACTGATTTAAACTTGGTATCGCCGATTAATAAAATATGTAAATTATCCAACAATCGTTGGCAGCATATCTCAAAACAAGTCTTTAATCAATCTGTCAGAAGTAGTATCTTATATCATGATAGCAGTTTGTAATTTGTTGCGTACCCCCTAACATTCTAACAACTACAAATATATCTTTTTTTATATATCTTTAACAATCTTTTCTTAAGTTCGCCATCACTAGCATTAGGTGTAAATTAGGTGTTTGTTTCAATTGAATTTAAATAAATGAAAAAAATAAATAAATAAACTGTAAGAAGTCCTCAAAATCCGAGATAGTTTCCGGGGTGAGGATGAGGGATGGAAAAACGACAACACGTCGCTATTTTCGGATGTAGAATATGTTCATGTAACGTAGGCAGTTGTTTGTTTATCCATTAAAAAAACATAATTTTCATATAGCGGATAGAATAGAACGCAGGAGAATCAAATTAAGAACGTCCGAGAATTTAAAGGAGAAAATGAAAGAAAGGGGTAAATGGCGGAAAAAGTTGTGACAAAATGTCGAAGCCTAGTAAAGCTGTTTTGAATCTCTGCAATGCTGAAAATCCGGAGTATCCTTGGTATTTTTGACGTAATTAATTATATGAAAAAATGTCCCGGTAAGGAATCGAACCTGACATCTCCCGTTTACTACACGGGCATGCTAACCATTACACTGACGGAATATTGAAATATATTTGCAGGTGTTTAAAGGAAAACGTTCCTGATAGGACCCCGTGGTGTAGTGATTAGCACACCTATCTAGTAAACGGGAGATTTCAGCTTTAATTCCTTACCGGGACATTTTTTCATTTAATTAATTACGTCGGGAAATACCACAATTTACCAAATTATATTCCCTATATTTTATTTTCGTTGCACTTATTGGTATTACTGATACGATGTGTATATACATGATTTTAAAACCAATAAATTATTATTGTATCTAATCCATGCCACAGAAACAAGTAGCTACATGCATCTTGAGGATCAGAAATGTTGAGTGCCAATTACAACGTATATCTCAATGCTTCGGGATTTTTCCAGTATATTCTTTTCGTGCGAAGATTGTTGGATCCCATCAGCACTATCGTGCATGTAAAGCGCATAAACCCGTATGTAATTGCGTTGTTTCATACTACACGTTGTCGGTATCATCAAAATCCGCGCGATTCATCATCGTGTACGTAAGAGGAAACACAACGACCGCGTTGAGAGGCAACTGGTTTTATAATTATACGGGTTTTAGTGAATGAAGTTCGCGCTTCATTCATTCAATACACGCTCCGTTGCCAGTCTGTTGGCGTGTATTCGTTTATAGCCGTACGGTACATAAAGATTTATATATTCATACGTATCACATAGGTACCAGTATGTACGCCGTATATAATAGTCTCACGATACGCGCGCAAGAAGTGTATGTACGTATATAAATATAAAAATATCGTCGTCCTAGCGCGAGTTTGGCACAAGCGTAGCTCATTACAACGGCCAAACGAGCTGTCAATATCTATACCATGCCATCTATACAAATGCGGCTTTGACAATTGAAAAGGACGTCTTCGAGTCGCCGTGTCGGTTGAAATTGAAAGGCAAAACGTTCGGACTGGTTGGCGAGGCGAGGTGACAAGCCGCTATATATAATCGATTCACACGGTCGTCATTTTTTTCTGCGTCCTCTACTACTACACATGGTTTACCTGAATCTCATTATTCGCGAGGTGTGTCGTAAATAATTTGATTACACGTACGTAAATTATCCTGTCTCGTGCAGAAACCGGATAGAATCGGTTTGAGCGTGCATGGAATACCGTGCGAGTTAGTTTCGGTAAACTTTGACTCCGTTTATAGCACTGCTTGCGTTTAAGTTAAAATAGTTAATGGTACAGTCCCTATTTACGACTTGACTGTTTTTCACGGTGAGGAAATACGAGTATATTAAATTATTTCTCAATGTATACCCATAATCGGAAAATTTAGCAATGGAAAATAGTACAACTAACGAACTATTCACAGGGTGAACTAAAATGTTTGAATACATCTTTATAGCAAACAACGCTAAAGTATCGGCACACTTTGCACAACACGTGGATCTCTATTATCAACCGTATAACCGAATGATGTGGTAATTCTAACGAGCTTGTTTTTCCTTACTCTTGAGAAAAAATATTTATATACAAGTATCTATACTTCTGCCGCCCATGTGAAAAATACCGAGAAATAGACGAAAGGGTCTCGTGTCTCGTAAAACATGTGTCCGCTTTACCCTAATAAGTCAAAAAAACCTGGATGCGACAACGGCCCGTTCTCTCTGCTCGTTCATTTTGATGTAAATAGTTTCGAAAGCCTTTTTTATCAATTCCAAGTTTTCTACTTTAATATTATGCCCGGTTCTGTTTATGTGTTGTGCTACACCTGACGATTCTATCTTTCCGTATCTGTAGCACCTAATGAGCTCATTGAATCTGGTGCCTATCGTTCTTTTCGTTTGACCAATATAGGCTTTAACACAGTCACTGCATGCAATTTGATAAATTCTCGGCATTTATGTCCGGTTTATCTCGATTGCCAAGGCTTGACCTGTAAAAACCTTTTGATATGGTGCGGAAGGGAAATTTCTTATCGCGGGCTTCTGCTGGATTTAAGGTAGTTGAATTTCTCACATAATGTTTATGTTGGATTTAGTACTAAGTAAGTAGTGTAAGTGGATTACACCAGATCATTTCTACTCATCAATTACGAAGTAACTTTTTACAATGTACATCGTAATTCGTAAGGTTGAAGAATACAAAATAAATGTATTGGGGGTCGATGAAATTTTAAAGGGGGTGTACCGATAATTGATCAGCATTGAATATTATACTATACGATGAATAAGTCAACGAAAGCAAGCTATAAACAAGGTAATAACTTATTACGGAAAGTAAGAAACAGGTACACGCGGTGCGCAAAAATTATGTTAATAAATTCTTAACTAATTAAAATAGCAATTATTTGTGATGTGATTATGTCGCACGCTGTATATTATAGAGAAAAATGTAAAGGGATCAATGAAGAGAACCGTTCTTTTAAAAGGAATCGATGCAAGAAAAATATTTCACAATTGGTGTATTTTTTTAATTGAATAATTTTAAAATGCAACCCTATTTTATTCAACTTGTACAAAAAGCACCTATGTTGCTCGAACTGTTCGATTAGTGATTCAAGCAATTATGAAACACACCTATTACTGGTTTTCTGTAATTGCTTGAACTTTTGATCGAGCTATTGTTCGAAAAATGTTAAACAGAATAGAATAGCTTTATTTTTATACCTCTGTACAAACAACGTCTTCTTTATAGTTTTGTAAAGGGCACATGTAAAAGAAAAGAGTATCAGACACACATTAAACACATTAAAAGTTCCTAGTTAAAACTATGGAATAAAACGTCCCTAGCGCCAGCTCTTCAGTAATGCACTTCTTAAAATTGTCAATATTTTTATATCTCACTTTTATAGGAAGCTTATTGCATTGCCAAGGTGCAAGCGCAGTCCGGTTTACTCTATTTTAGACCTACTTTTTACATTTTGCTTGCCGATGACATATAATTAGGAATTTTTGTATTTTCTGCTTCCATTTTAATTTTCTTCATTTTGCATAGGCCCCTACTTTAATTTCTTAATCGGTTAAATTGAAAATGACACACAAATGACCACAAATTTTTACGTTAAATTATGCTGCGCTCATTGTGAATGAGACCTAAACCATCTGACGATTACAAAGTAATAAAGGCCCATCTAACTGTGGCAAAAGAACCACAAAAAACAAAGTTAAAGGAAGTAACTTCATTTATCGATTCTTCTTAAAGAAATAAGCAAAGAACATATTTTTACTATATTACTAATGTACTAATCAATGGCTAAGCTGATAGAAATTATATTAAAACCATTATTAATTCCAAATGAATTAATTACGTCTGTGGAGGCTACACAAAATCGTTTTCAAAAATAATCTAATGCAATACGACAATACCCATAAATATTTCCTCCAACATTAAAATATTTTCTCCAATCATAACATAACGTATCTTTCTGGGACATCGCGTGGGTATTTTTAAACCGGCTCCTTCTATTTCAACTCACCGATATATTTCCTGTCGATGTCCCGGAATTTTACGTGCCATAATGTGTTTTCGTCTCGAAGTTGTAAGGAAGAGCGTGCCATTATAAAACCGAAAAAATACACAACGCAGACGAACTTCGAAAAATAAACAAGTTCTGGCCGCGCTCGCCCTCGATCTGCATTTTTTTTATTGCCGCATCCATCATCCATCCTTTGAGCGTACTGCGCCAAACCGTAGGCGTTTGCATATTCAACTCACCAGGTGGCTCTTTTGTAGCGATTGTTAAATGAATGAATTAAGCGTACTCGTTGTAACTTGCATAAGATTAATGAGCGTGGGCGCATTTTGCTTTCCTTTCTTCGTCTTTTCCATAGCGGACGCCAAGAATCGGCTTATTATTTTCTAATTTTAGATTTTGTATATTGAAATTATCGCAGCGAAATCCGCTTACGACGGAAATATTATGTACTTGCGTTATGTATAGTATCTAGTCATGATACTTCAACAATGGAAGTTTCAGCGACACTCGCAACTTTTTAACAATGCAAAAAAATTAAAAGCAAAGTGTAGAAACTTAAAAGCTGTGCATGAGCGTTTTAGAAACATACCTGCTCTTTTACCACGTGTTCATATGAATTCACCAACATGAATATATGTAGAGAATTTATGAAAGAGAATGTACAAAAAGTGGAAGAAACATTTTAAAGAAGTATTAAATGTAGAAGAAATCAGCGGGAAGTACCTGACAATTGAAGACTTTTCCATGGACGAAATGGCTGAAGAATGTGATATTGTGACGATAATCAATAGGTTAATAAACAACAAAAAGGTCTTCGCAATATGTGGTCGCAGTTTGTCATGCGTAAGTAAGAACTGACCCGTCACTTGCTCGGGTGCAGAAAGATAATTGGTTGTAGAATTGTGTCCTGATATTCGTTAGCTATTAAAAGGCCTTCGACAAAAGTGAAATTAGTTCTAGGGTCAATCACAATTTCACCCAAAACCATCACGCCCTGAATAGTTGCCAAACGATTTTTTTCTTCGCGCCCTCAGTCTTTTAGAAGATGGCCTCAAATTGAACCTGGATTCATCCACGAAAACCACATGACCTTCTTTTTGCCAGACGCCGTGTTCTTCACTCCATCCTAATCTTCGTGTGCGATTACCACACGATGGCATAGAGATCCTAGCGGGACGTCTGGAACGTTTCATACAGTCTGAATACTGACGTTCAATTGATGAACGTTTGGAGTTAAATTATTAGTAGACAGGCCGTAGGGTTTCAATTAGGAAGAACGAGCAAATCAAGAGTCTATAACGGAGAGCAATTGTTTTACTGATGAAGCTCCTTTCTTTTATTTTACCAGTTTTCTTATGACACTGCCACAGACATCTAACTAGTTTTTGGTAGAACTTACAGCAACCGTCACATCTCGAACTGTCATACGACGTGAGTTTCACCAGTAAGATGCTGATTTTTCCACCTTTATCGACTCCAACACTATGAAATTAATGCATGACGAAATGAACCCATAATCAGTACCTAGTTCGATACGTCATCTGCTAACTAACGTTTGTTTGCAAACTCAACGGCAAACATCGCCACTTAGATCTCATGAAAGTTCTGCAAAGTTTTGCTCTCTAGACCATTCTGATGTGTACAGAAAAAAAACCCTAATCCGTATAAACTACAATGATATTGACATGGAACCAAACTCTGAATATGTGTGAAAACCATTTAATGAAAGAAACAAATCGATCGAAAAAACATAGCCATGAATATAATTGCATTATGGATTCGCGATGCATTTTTGGAGTGTTTCGCTAATAACAGCTACAATAACAGAGTTATTGTTACGGACGCGTCATCATGCGAGAGCACGAGTGAAATTTGACGTATCAGTGGGTGTCGATACGGCGAAGGCGGTGGCGGTGGCGACAGCCGCTTCCCATGAAACGAAACCAAGCGCTACGTCGTACGTACGCCAGACACTCGCACCCGATTACCGACTACCACTTTCCTATGCGAGCACAGAACGAGACGGTACGCCTACGCACCTGTCCCGTGCACGGTATCACGCCAGTCGAGCAACGGAAACCGTGAGTCACTTCATTTAACAATTATGATCGCTGTCGACATCGTCGTCATCGTTCTTCTTCTTTTACGACATTCTAACGCGAAATTAAATGCTCTCAGCCAGAGTGATCGGCGGCATGATGATCATAACTAGCGAAATTTCCATTGAAGTATTTATGTAGGCGGCGTGCCTATTGAATGCTATTTTATCACGCGTAAATGCTCTGCTGCACTGTTACGGTTGATGATTTTACGTGTGGTCTTTCCTAGAAATACCGCAGGTACCATGAAACAATAACCCAGAAGCGATCAAAGCAATCAAAAATAAAGCAATCATCATACGTCCTTGGTATAAATAAGTGAATGATATCTACTACCTTTTCACAGAGCACAATGTTTACATTCTAATTTTCCAAGAAAGATTCGTTGAAGGTTACAAAATCTTAACCGCGATTGATTAAAATTATATTTCTGGGAAAAATAGAATCAGCCACGCGACCTCATACATGCTTTAAGCTAGTAATATTTTAAAATTCAGCGTACCTGGTCAAAAGCAGTAAGTAATTAGTTTAATTGTTGGATTCCACGATTGTTCTCTGATATAGATTGTACTCGTCGTTTGCCGACATTTCGTCTCTGTTACATGAAGTTTTTCCTAAGCTGCTACATTTTCAGATTACAGATTGTTTTATGTTACTTGATGTACACAAGTCAGTTTAATAAAATGTTGGTCTTGGAAAGGAACCAAAAACATATAATCACAATATTGTCGGTTATAATTAATTTAACATTCTTTTTGATAGCTAAAAGGAAAAGTTTTTGCCTGTAGCACGAAAGGTAAACACGTGTCCGTTTTACATCAATAAATCCATTAGCGCTGAATGTCTAAATGGACCCTTTTCTCCGTGAACAGATTTGCATTCTTTTTCATGTAAATGGTTTCGTAAGGGTTTAATTCTTCGTAAAGTTCTTAATTGATTTGAAGTACTGAAATTTAATATTTGCGTTGTGCTGCGCTTGACGATTCAATCCTTCCATAGCAATAACGAGCTATGTGCTCTTCAAATCTGGTACCCATCGTCCATTTCGTTTGTGTAACATAGTCGTGGAATTTCTTGCATACTGACCATATTAAACCTCTTTAAGGATACGATCGACATCTTCATTATATTTATTATTCGAGAACCAACTAAGAACATACCGCCGGAAGCCAAATTACACTAACAATAATGAACGCTCAAATTTTCTTGAGAAATACACGTGATCTTGTTTAACCCGCTAGCCGACAAGACTTGTTGAAACTAAATATTTGGAATTATTTCATGCAATTGGAATTAATGCAACCCAAATATATGATCCAGATTTTAATAAAAATATGGAATTAAGGAAATCGCAATTTCTTTATTTTCTTCAATCTACTTACAAATTTTATATCTTGTGAATGTTTGTATAAAATCCTCGATAAAATCCCCATCTTTCCCTCTTTGAGTGTTTTATGTCCTTTTCGATCTCTGTTTGGATGTCCTCTTTGGATGTTCTTTCGGTTCAATTTTCTTCTTCTTTCAAGTTCAAGTTTTTTCAAGTTATTTTAATATTGTTTTATAATTTAAATACATTTAATGTTTGTTTTTAAGTTAATTTCTGTCTCCTGTCAAAGGTACTTTGTAAGTCTGTTTGTTTACTCATCTCCAAAGGAATATCAATCCAAGAATTTCCATATTTTAATGATTAACCTTTGATAGTCGTATAGGTTTTTACAGACGACACCATGAATTCTGATGACTAGATTCCAATGTAGATTATATTCTCCATAGTTTTGACAAATGTTGTTATTAGGCAGTAAATTCTTGAAAATAAGTTAAATAAATAAATAAGAAAATGACTTTTTTTTAAGAACAAAGAATAACAAAAAAAAGTTATTCGAATATTTAAATATAATATTGAAATATAAAACAAATTGAAAATTTTATGAATGATGCTAGGAAGAGTTTAATTTTAACATGCCTTGTTCCATCTCTACTCCAAAAAATATTTACAAGTATATACTTTTAACGCATGTATTGGTACCTGTGAAATATGCGAAACTAAATGAAGAGGTTCTTATTAAAAAAGTAGATGCAAACTCAAATTTATAAAAAAAACGTAGCTATTTTTAAAGGTTACTCTTCGACAGATGTCGATCGTATCCCTCAGGAGGTCCCACATAGGCGCAATGTAAGAAATTCCACGATTTTGGGTTAGGAATTTATATAAAATCGCATACAGTCTCTATGATAAAGCCCACCAGAGGCACTAGAGGCACCAGATCCAAAGAACACATTGCTCTTTACTGCTAGGGATAGATTGAATCGTTAAGTGCAACACAACATATAACCGAAACCGGAAGTAATTAAACGCATGCGAAACCATTTACATAAAAAAGTAAACCTGTTAAACAGGGCAAGGGATCCATTTAGCCGTCCAGCTCTGATTATTATGCCAAATATTCTGTGAAGTTGAATTTCTTTTTTATCGCGACATGATTTTTAGTCTGCAGAACTAACGCTTGGAGAGCCGCACAAATATGCAATTTAAATTTATTTTTTATGTGTCATTAATGTTTGCGAATATCTTAAGATCATCTGCCAACAAAGGCTTTTCAGACACTATTATCATCGATGAAGACAGTGATTTTCTTTTACTATTATAGTTATTTCGTAGTAAATTTACCATTAAATATCCAGGAATAATTTTAATAAAGCACAAAACGTGAGCAGCCAATAACGTTCTAATATAATTATCAAGTTGTTTTATTTTCTAAATTCTGGACCGCTATGTACTGGTTGCCACGGCTGCCTCTGGATGTAAACGGATGTGCATATCCGGCTTTATAGCGTTGGCAAACCGACATCATGGTTATAGTGGCTGTTGCACGATCGGCCCTCAGCTAATTGCTTCGGAAATGCGATTTAATCAGCACGCCTCTCGATCGGGTCTCGTTCGCTAAAAGATGACGCCCGGGAGCGAGAAAAATAAACCGAAAAAGAAAAACCTGCGCTCTGTCGTGCGGAAAATTTATTACTAATAATGAATTATTGATCTAAGGCTAGCTATTAGTGCGAAGCTTAATCAATTTATAAGATTCCTAAACAAATTGAAAAGGAAATTGAAAATTATTTATGTAAAAAAAATTGCTGTAAACGTTTACATATTTTGCGTATTAATCTTACACGCTCCACGTTCTAAATGATTAATTAGTATATATTACAGTAAAGAATTTTGCTCTTTTACAATCAAATTTAATGGTGCTCTTACTTAGTATTGGGCCAGTCTAAAAACAAAATACTCAGATCAAACAAAAATTGTATTATAGCTGCGCCTCGTTTACGATAGTATCTTGTTTCGGAATTTCGGGTTACGAAAGAAAATTTGGATGTAGTTTTGTGAAACCGAAACAAAATGTAACCGAACCGAAACCCTTGTTGCATCAACAGATTCGGCAGAATTTCCGCGCGACTCATCCGCGTGAACATATTAAAAAGAAATAACTATTGATGATTATTAAATTGACATAAGCCGCATCAAACGGAAGTAAAAACTATTGTTAAATTGTCGACACATATGGCATATTTCAAATAAACAAAAATTATTGTTAATTCTGCACATAAAGGGTATTTAAAATATACAAAAAAATATTGTTAATTTGACCCATAAGCATATACATTAATACATAAGACGTATTTAAACTAAATAGAAAGTGTTGTTAACTTAACACATAAGGTGCATTTAAAATAAATAAATGTTATTGTAAAATTGATCTTTTATTTGATTTAATTGAATATAAATTTTCACAAACTTAAATTTTCAAAAATTTAAATATATTTCGAAGAACAAAGCAGAATGTTTCAAACAATTTTTTATTTGACGCATTACTTAATTCTCACCGTGTTTCATACGCTAAGATACTGTATATGTAAAGTTAAGTTATTCCTTTTTGTTTCAATAGTGCAAGTTTGCATTGATTTCTCTATTTATCCTTATTTTACATTTGTAAAATTGTATTTAGAACGCTAAAAATGAATTTTCGATAATTCTTTTGTGCGACTTATTTCTTCTATTTCGGTTCTTTCTTATTAGAATTTGATTGAATCTTACGAAATTTTTTTTTTTGTTCTTTTTTTGAACCAATTAATTACGTGAACCATATCGCTAATACTGTACTAAGCGTTTTAGGATGCAAGAGAGAGAGGGAGAATTAAATTCTTAATTTTTCAATTACTAACAATATCAAATATCTATTCAAAAAGATTTTAAAATGATCCGCTTAAGGTACAGAATATGTAAAGGCAAAATAAAAAATTTAAGTGGAAAGTTTTACGAACTACAAATATTTTATGGAGGATTCAATATAAAACTATATATTCTAAAGTTAAAAATAATATTTGAAAGGCTTCAATATAAAACCAAATTTTTCATTGAATCTAAGCCAGTTTTTTGATAACTACAAAAGTATGACTGCGCAAAAATCAGAGACTTCAATGCTAGGCAGTTAAACAAACACGATTAAGATCGAAGATATTTCAAGATGGCATCAACATTAATTACGTTACGTCTAATTACGTTAATATAGCTTAATTAAAATATCAAGATCTAAAAAGAATGGTTTTTACACAAATATATCTGAGAATCTATATTTTCTAAAATACCTGATCTGCCTTTGATGGAAGTATGGCATGTTTAACAAGTTACGTAAAAAAAAGTAAATCTTGAACTCTAACAAAATCACCAATCTAACAGCTTGCAGAATTTTCAATTACCAACAATACACGCTATCACGTACAGGATGCTCCAAAAGGAAGTACTACTGCATAATGGTTTATTGTATAAAGACGTTGAAAGATGTTACAAATGATGCCAATATAAGAATTTTAATTGTTTTAAAGTTGAAATTTCAAATTGGTGATCACCATTCCTTACCACCCTTCCTCCCCAGAAACATATTCTACAAAGTTGTGCGGATTCATCTCGTTGAAGCACCCTTTTCTACATCACACAATTTTTTCCAGTTATTCCCAGTTCCTTTCTCGAAAGGGTAAGGATTCACAATATCAAATATGACAATGGCAGACCAACCTGTAACGCGTTAATCACCATACAGAAGCCTAGACTAGAATTAATTTTAGCGATGCAACATGTTCAGGCACGCATATCAGTGGAAATCTGCATTCACAAATCTCGAAGATTTGTCAAAATTAGTGTAAATATTTATTGAAAGTGGTTTTTAAAGCTGACAACTCACTCGAAAAATAGAATTGAACCGAGAAAATTTTTGCTCAGTAATTCTTTACAACCTTCGGAGGCCATTATCTCAATAGCAAAGTTTCGTTAAGCTGGTTTCTGTTTTTGGTAATGAAGCGCTACAAAAGTCGACACTTTTTGGATGCACCAGTCTCAACGACGATCAGAATAGGATCACCAAAAAACAGCAGTCATTCATAAAAACATCGTTGCTCTGCGCCAACTGATCAAAGAAGATCGATATGTGACATACCACGAGATTGAGACATCCTTAGGCATTGTAAAGACCTCAACACAAAGGATGTTGCATGATGAATTGGCTTTAAGTAAGTTAATTTTCCGTTGGATTTTCTATGTTTCTACTAAAGAACAAAGGACAGCTCGCGTTAATTGGTATCGAAAAACTTTAAGTCGATCCAATAACAAAAGCTCAAAAAATGTTTATACCATTGTGACTGGTAACGAATCATAGAATTATCCTAGGAGCTCGAAGTCAAACGCCACTCTTCGCTGTGTGGAGAACCCAACAAAAGTTATCCACGCCGAAAGTGTGCCAAAGAAAACCACCGCAATTTTTGTCTCAATTTCTAATCGCGTTGCTGCAATTCCTTCAGAAGATCGAAGAACTATTTATGGTGTACAACCATTTGCTTACCACAAGTGATACTCATGCTCCAAAAAACCAACCCACAATGATGAATCCATTCTTCGATAACGAGTTCACAGAGAGCTCAAAGATCCACTGAATTTTTAGAGCAGCAAAACATTGAGTTATTGGACCATACTCCACACAGTCCTGACTTATGTCCTAACGATCATTTTGGGTTTGATAGAAACAAGAATGGGGTGTGTCGCCAGCGATTCAAGTCGCCGGAGGAACCAGTCGATCCTTTTGAAATGACAACTTTGACTGTATCAACTGATGACCGGCATAATTGCCGTAACAGTTGGTTTGGTTTGGTTGGTTTGGTGGAAAAAGATGCATCAATATGTGTGGAGAATACTTCGAAAAACAATACTCTTTTTCTTGATTTGCTACTTGCTATTATGGCTATTCGGAGAAATAAAAAAACAACCCTCTACACTTCTCTTTATACCATAATGAAATTTAATTCGGTTCTCGTTTTTGCACAAACAATTACTACTATAGCTGTCTCGAACATTTCAAAATAAAGTACTTTATGAGCGAAAATGAACAAGCAGATGTAGAAAAAAATCGTCGTTTAGACTGTCTAGATGAAAACATTTGAGAAGACAACATTACAATCAAATGGGGCAGCAGATTAACTAATTTGTCTCTATCTCTAAAGCTATTAGTCACCATATTGTAGTTGAGTGTTTTCAAATATATTCAATTTTTTTTATCTAATGCTGACTTCACTAAGTTCCTTGCATAGTGTTAAAATTATATTAAACATAGAAGGGGCGATCTGAGGTGACACTCACCGAAAAGATTAAAACTTGGCGGTTTTGTAGGGCCCATCAAGTGTTGTAAAACGTCGTTTCGGCGGAATCTAACGTTTAAAGGGTGAAAGTAAATAAAATATCGACAAATGAATAAAAAAAAATAAAATTATATATTCCGAAATACGCCTTTTATCTAAGTCTATCATACTAAAGTCGCTTTTATAAGTTAGAGTGCGAGTAGCTTGAAATTAAGCCCGCCTTAATCTGCATTATAAACATTATTTGCACCGCACATTTCAATGTGCGGTTTGACGGACGCTATGAAATCTTTAACGGTTTCTAATTCCGCTATGTGTTCCCTATGTGATCGTCCTACAAATTTGGTTATCTTCCTACATACACTTGTACAGTCATTTTTTTTTTCAGAGTAGCTAGGGGCAAGGGGCCAGCAAGTACGCATATACGCGTAAATGGTACCTCTCAGGCATGTAACTATTGGTAAATTCGAAATTCCAATAAATAGAAATTCCGAAATCACGCATTTTGGACTTTTTCATTGCAAAACTCCCTTTTTCCGAAAATTAATCATTGTTGAATTAAGAAATCAGAGAATACGTAAGCAACCTTCGGAACAATAATTTCAGAACGGAACTTCGCAAGAGGACGCATCAATATGACAGATCAAACGGAATCGGATCGACCGAAAATAAATTCGATCAAACATATACGTGAGGCACACAATTCACGACGTTGTCAACATCATATAGGCCGGTCAACTAAATTTAGAATAACGCTGTTAAATTTAAATATGTATACACACGCACGTTGCACGCACACATTAAAAAGACAGGGACGACGGGGTCGCATTCATGCACACACACGCGCGCATTATTTTCGTATGCACGTTTCGAAATAAGAGTGTCGGCGTTTCCCGCTTCCCGTGTTTCAAGAAAAGTGTCCAATTTGTGTGCATATGTGTTCGCATATGATATACGGGTCGGAACCTTTGTGCTATCGTGCGGAATAAGCGTGACTCATTAATCTAACGAAAACCAGAACTGTAGGCGGATTAGAACAAATACAATCGTGTGACTACCGCGCATTATTGAAGGACGCAGAAGGGAGGATACCGCGTACTGCAGGATGTATGTAAAACGTAGGGCAATTTACTTATTCGAGTTGGCAAATTATGTAGTACTTTCTGGGATCCTTAGAAGATAAAGCAGCTTAGCTGAGAAGCCAGAAAAACTTGAAAGGTACATCAAAAATAATTACGGCTCCTGTTCAACGCTCAGCAACATTTTTGAAAAATTTGAATGGAAAGCATATTGAAAATTCGACAGTTCGATTTTAATTGTAAATATAATTGATAAACCACCCACCGTATTCGCCAGATCTTGCACCCCAGCAAATGAGGAACCCACAAACTTGTCAGGCTACCCTCGTACTTCTATATTAACATTAACAAAAGGAAGGAAATTAATCTTTACAAATCACTGCCAACTCTATATCATAAATATTTAATGGTAGTCGGATGTTTTATTGCTTTTGATAAGTTATATAAAAATAAGAATCCCATAACTAAAGACTAATGAAGCAATCGAGCAATTTTTTTTTCTCGCATCGTCTGCAAAACAATAGAAAAGTAATAAGTGCTCTCGAAGTTAATTTGTCATGTAAGCGGTGTAATTATAAATAAAAATGCCAATGAAATGGTCATACGAAAGTTTTATTGTTCCGTTCGTGGTTTTGTGCGTGCGGTTCTTATCGCAAGTTCCCAAAAATAAACATTCAACAAGGCGAATAACAGTAGTAGCATTGCCGGGTGAAGAAAGTTACGAAACAAATGATTCCTGAAATAAAAATTTGTTTATTACTGTAGCGTGGGGTCTGTTCAGAAAATTTTACCCTGCTTTTGAAAAATGCAAGGTTGCAATTCATCAATTATGTCGATTACTTTCAATTGATTATATGTATTGAACGCAATAGATAAACAATAAGGCTACATTACTGATAAATACTAGGCTCTAAAAGTATTTATATTGCACGACAGCCTCTTATTCATATACCTTCTATGGCATTGAAAGCTTGCACATATACATGGAACCACCCAGAAAACCCAGTCCAGCATAAAATTCCTCAACGTACATACATTAAGAAGAGTTACAGGTGAACACTATTACAGAGCTGCATAATTCGCATTCGTAACTCATTATTTTTGGGATCTTCATACTGATGTAAATGGAGTTTTCGTCAAGTATTCTTACAGAGAGAAGTCGTTAGGCGTTAAGTTAAGAGATCTAGTCGGCCCCAAGTACCAATCATGTGGAAAATGCAAAGAAATGAATTTTCGAAGAACTCTTGCTGAAACTGAAAACATTTGCAAATTTTCTTGTACTTCATAGCATTTATACTTATTCGGCATATTTATTTGTTCTGAAGTTTAGCGGCTAGAACATGGGCAGAAACAAAATGTTGCTGATTGCTTTCAGCAACATTGATCAATACACCCTGATTTTTGAAAACGATGTATGTGGATGTACGACATCCAGTATCATCTGATGTCAGGGACATGGACGATTAGGAAAGCTAAACGAACTAAGAATTACAATTTATTGAGTAATTGGTAGCCTCAGAACTGATATTTAATGCTATCCTCGCCTATCAATATGATTTAGCATAATTGTAATTAGCTGGTGTATATTCTAATTTGCGTATAGAATTATCTACAGCCAGATTGCGCTCCCTTCAACGTGTATATTTTTATCGATAGGGCTAGAAGATTAAATAAGCTTTCCAGTGAACCTTCCATATGCAGTATTGTTTGTGTTAATCTAATTTCTGGTAATAGATCAGAAACTATTTACAACAAACCTGCGTATGGAGAGTCTGCTGAAAATATCAAAAAATGACAAAATTATAAACCAACGTATCAACGTTTTTATTTACTAAAGATTGCTGGAGTTTTATTGAATTTATTCTCTCATCGTGAAACCATACTTTTAGACTGAGCTTATCTCAAATTTTGCAATTAATATTTTCTCTGAAGTTACTCTTTTAAAGTCCACTAGTGTATTTTGTCACGTATTGCATAATTCGAACAGGTTACACTTGATTTGCAATTTGGCACGTTAATCTATAGTATGAAGCATTCATGAAGTACTGCAATCTTATCTGGGCTAATGTTTCCTTTTTTTTTTAATTTGAAGAGTTTATACCAACATCGTGCTTTCTTGTCGCGCGAAGTTAAGCTGCTGTTCTGCAGCTCTTTGGTCCTGTCGCCATTTATGTATTGCTCTGTTATCTATGGTTTATGGATAGATGCTAATTATCAGAAGAGAATTCAATGTATTTATGTTATGTTCATAGCATCAGAACTGACTGAATACTTTGATCCTTGTGTAAGTAGCTTAGCATTATTTCCTATAAAGTACCAATGTATTTGTATGAAGGAATTTCGTTTCGTACTGAAGTGCATAATATTAAGGTACGGTCTAAGCGTCTGCTAACGCCAGTGCTGCACAAAACGTTTCCTTATGAGCGGTTCTTTTAATTTTAAATGTACAAACTATAACTCTATCCTTGCTGTATTTAGAGAACTGGCATTAACCAAGTTTAGAATGTCTTTATGTCAACGTATCTATGAGAGGCAAGTATTTGTATCCCATAAGTATTCTGCTTTTGTTTGTTCTGTTTTCTTTTTAGCTATATATTTCCTTTTTTGTTTACTTGTATTTATTCTAGGTATATAAAAGTAAGCAAGCAGATGAGCAACAATGTAAAGTGTAGAAATCGTTGGTGGCGCTTTAAGCCTCAAACTTTTTTTTATTTTCATTTTGTTCATGTTGCATTTGTACAAAATAAAGACATTTATTATTATTATTATTATTAATAATACTTAGGAGAACTATCTTTTCTTTTTATAGCAACGGGTGTCGTCATCAAAGCTTAACGCCTAATTTTAAATTAAAATTTAATACAGATTGGTACAATATCTGTTATGTAAACGCCCCATCGTGTTTTTCAGTATCGATTAACTTGATTTAAAATACGCCATTTCTCCAAATATTAAAGAATCGATCCACTTATCAAATTGGTATGGGTACCCTCGCATACCAACATACCAGGCAATGAAAAGGCAGACCAACTAGCAAAGAGCACTCCCGCTGACTCAAGCCCTTCTTTCGGATCCTGGCTTAGGCAGAGATCAGTGGCATGAAAAGCATTGAAACTTTCGAAAACCTTCCTGCTGGGACTCAAAAAAAGTAGGAGAAATGGACCAACACCACTAAACAAGGATCTACACAAAAAGGGATTCGCACCTGAACGAGTGAGGATACGGTAAGGAAGAAGAAACTCCGCTGCAAAGCATTCAACAGCGTAAGGAAGGAAAGATAGACCCGGGAACGAGTAGGACAGTAGAAAATTCTGGAATTTTTAAATTATATTATAGGGTACAGTAGCTCACTCCACTGCAGTGCAGGAAACCGCTAGAAACCACTTCGTTATAATAATAATAATAATATTACCCATGGTGAGTGAAATTGCTCCACCCTGTTCAAATTATGTGACATAGCGTAGCTATTGTTGTATACCAAAATATTTGGTTATTATTGATTATTTTTAATAAAGTTAATTAATAGTGTAAAGCAAAATACACGTTTAAATTAATGTAAGATTCTATACAGCTCCAATCAATGAAAATGCACGCATCCAAGTGCCGCATCTCAAAAATAAAACCCATTCGCAAGGATAAGATGAATATAATTGCACTTCATCTAAGAGTGAACATCTGCATAAAGATCAAAGTATTTTCAACTGGTACTCGTGAATAATTTACCGGACACGATAAAGAAAAAAAAAATAAATTATTCCCATGCCTACATTTCCACTTAGACTGGCAGAAAAAGAATAAAATAACTCATATCTACATACATATATGTGCGCTGCTTTAGCGCAGACATTTATATAGTGGACTTAAAAGAAAGATGATAAATATAAATAATAATTCTAGTGACGACACTACCTCTGTGTAAATCAGATGCACATTGCAGAGGCAATTCAAAGAGGCTTTCCATTAAGATTCTCGATTTTCAAGTACGACTGGTTGATGACGACGAATCCTACCAGCTTCAAAACGAGTATTGGAGGAAACGATGATGTATTGAACCTGTGTGAGCGAAGAACTGGTTCTGTATCTGCCGTAGATTGTATAGTATTGACCATACTACTGCGTACTCACGTACATTATGCATTTCCGGTGTACAAAGGATGAGAAGTTGATAAAATGGTATGTTTGAGATTATACGTTAAAGGATTTCAAATAAGCACTCTACATTTCTTAACGACTAAAAATTAAGATATGGTTGTCTAGTTTTAGTTATTTTTCTTGAAATCTCATTTTGTATATGTAAATGTGATTTTCCCAAATATAGGGATTAAAAGACAATATAATTAGTCACATATGTTATGCTTTATCACATAGCGCCCATGCGAAAATTTGAAGTTAACCTTTTCATCGCATTTTCGATGGTTTCTCACGTCTATTCAATTCTGGTGTTAAAGTAGGCGAAGTTACGATATTTGTCTTTCAAAAACATTAAGTTTGTGACCAGAAATTACGAATTTATAACGCTCATGGTACTTCTATCCTTTCGAAATGAGTCAGAGTAGTCTCTTGGATCTTGCTTAACAAACGTTACTTGCGAGGATGAAGTAGTTATGGTTTTTAAAATTGACATGAATTACTTTGCTACATAAATAGAAATAATTACCTGGATTAAGATTATAAACATAATTTCAAATGTGAGCAAAGATTACCGCGAGAATACGCCGTTCTTAGAATTTGCGTATTAGATACAATTAATACACGATTTATGTTGATATCTTGTATTTAGAGTAAGTATCTACATTGAAAATTAAGAAGCGAATATTGCGAGATTTGTGGTATTCTCAAAAGAAGCTTATTTCTGAAATTTCACTGAATTTTCTTCTGGATTTTGCCATATGTTGTCACTACTGATCAGTGTTCACCATTTGCAGTAGCTGGTAAGATGGACAACTAAACGTTGGTCACCGCAAACGACACACAGCCAAACCTGGAAGAAGATTCTACCTTCATTATCCAGCAGATTTCAAGAACGTATGTATGTATAAAGGTATGACAGTTAAACGCAAAGGACTGCACTTTTAATTCTAAATGTTAAGAAGAAAAATGCTCTGTTCAACGATTCACCCTTTACCCAAAATTGCTTATTTAGAGTAATCCGAACACGATTGAACATGCAAATTATTTACTCGAAGAAAGTGAGTCGTGATAGTGGCCATTTTAGAATAAGTGTCCTTTATTTAGAATTGCATTATAGCTTTCCAATATTTGCAAATGGTAGACCAGCATTCATTCTATTGGTTTTAAGGATCTACGTAGTTGTAACAAAATCGCCGTAACTTTAAATCAATGAAAGGTTTCAATTATTCCTAAATGTGTATTTTAGTGATTCCAAAAATAATGTGCAAGCGATATCTATCGTCGCTAATAATACATGCTACAATGCAGTTTTCCACTTGTAAATGGTGTAATGAAAACAATAATCTCTCCTCTTTATGCAAAAGAATACCGCTTCACCATTACGTTACCATTTTCTCTTCCGGATAAAATAATTTTCAACGTGAAGTATCATACGGTGCACCTACTTTACTAAATGTTATCTGGAGTAGTTTCTTTACCGTATGATACCAAATAATCGCGTCTTTTAACATTAAATAACATTTAATTTGAAAAGAACTACCATTTTCACGTCCACACTGTAACATCGTATATTTTATTCCGACAATTTTATGGATACCATCACTTAAAATTCTGTGGCTATAATATTAACTTCTTAATATGGTATTTACGTTAGTATTTAGATTGATTTTGTTATATTATGTCTTACACAGTAAAACCACAAAGAATTGATCCATAATGAGTTTATGGAATTTAATTATTGCAAAACCGCAATGGACATGTTAAATAGATAAAAAGAGGCTGTGTAGATACATAATGAATGATATAGTTAAATGCAATTAATGTTAATCCACAACAATGGGAAAATTGTAAATGTTTGATGTATAGCTTCGTTTGCAACACTGCGCTGCTATTTTGTATCCTAATAAGGACTTTTAAAATTCGAATTTAGAAGTTATTTAACTTCTACAGACTAGGTGTACACTATAGTATATTTTAAACTACACGTCATTCTTTACCTGATGATGTGTAGTTTGGCACGAAACCGGTAGCAATTACACTACCCGACAAAAACATAGACGCGGTATCGTTTTTATTTACGAAACAATGTTTATAGACATTATATAAAATGTAAATGAGGGTTATTAATACTTGTTATGTAAATAGTCCATTTATAGATATTTCTGGGTATTTATTGCTTTGTGAGGGGTAACTGAGTTTTTCCCAGATCAAAATAGGAATTCTAAATGCGACAAAAATTTAGACCCTGTGCATTTATTACATTAATATAAGCAAAAATGTTTTAATTGGATACTTCTCTTTATATGCAGCGGTTGTGCTGGTAAAGTGTACACATTTCACCACGAGAAATTGTATTTTATAAAGTGTTTGCAATATGGGTAGAAAAAAGCAATTATCCTTGATAGAAAGGGGTAAAGTTCTAGCCTGGCACCAGGATGGTGTTAGTAAGAAGGAAATTGCTCGTCGGTTACGAAGAAGCGATCATTGCGTTAGAAATTTCCTAAAAGATCCGGAAAATTACGGCAAACCAAAAGGCCAGGGGCGACCGAAAGCTATAAGTGACCGGGATAAACGTATTATATTGCGGTGTGCATCCAATTCTTCTGCGTCTACGAGAGTTATTGCAGAACAGGCGGGGGTACAAACGCACGTGCGTAATGTTCAAAGGATTTTAAAGGCGTCACCGGTAATATCTCGGAAGAAAATGTTGAGAAAACCGCCACTTTCGGCGAAACACAAAGAGGCGAGGTTGAGATTTGCTGAAGAACACATATCCTGGAAGAAACAATGGGAAAAAGTTATATTTTCCGAGGAGATACGTTTTAATTTGGACGGACCGGATGGGTACTCGCATTATTATCATGATCTCAGAAAGGAACCAAAAGTGAAAATGACCAGACAATTAAGGGGTGGATCTGTGATGATATGGGCAGCGATTGGATTTCGCGATAAAAGTGGGATAGTGTTTTGCACGAACAAAATGACATCCGTGACGTATAAAGACTTATTGCGTGACAATCTTCTACGTTTTGGAAACCAATGGGCCGGGCGCAATTTTGTTTTTCAGCAAGATAACGTGCCAATTCATAAAGCAAAAACCATTACTGAATGGTTTAGGGAGAAAAAGATTAAAACTTTACAGTGGCCGGCACGGTCACTAGACTTAAACATTATTGAAAACATGTGGGGTGAATTGGCACGTCGCGTTTATGGCGGAGGCCGTCAATATTTCACGGTACAGGAACTGAAAACTTCAATAGTGACTGAATGGCAGAATATCCCTCAAAATTATGTGTTAAATTTATATAAAACTATTAATAACCGACTAAATTATGTTACAACGTAATGATTTACGCTAGTAAACAGGATAAATTCTGCATAATATCGGATTTAAAATTGGTTTATTCAGTAAATAGATAAGGTCTCCTTATCGTGGTGTGCATTAATTTGGGAATTTAACCATATAAGTTTGCAATAAAACTATTAAGCGAATAGACTTTAGTAATAGTGTAAAGACCATATCTTGTAAAAAATTACTTAATGTTACTAAGAATACGTGGAAATTGTCAAATTTTGAAATTGAATATTCGACTTTACGTAAGGGAGTTTGGGGTGTGGATTTCAAAATCCATTGTGTTAGGGTGTTTAGTACGTTGGTTTAGTAGGTTTCACGATCCAAATTTACCCTTATTTTAAACACTATTTGTACTAATACTATTCGATAGATGGGATTGAGTAATATCTAAGTATTTAGTGATATTTTAGTGGCCATCCCGCTTTGTTTAACTGCTTTTATGTGACGATGATGTGGTAATTTAAACCACCAAACTAATGAAGATTCCACCGAAGAACAAGTCAATAACAGTTAGCTACGTTTACCTATAAATAATACGAGATGATGGTTGAACGGATACAAACGAAAGTTCTTTTTTCTAAAATACCAAGCATCAATATGAATCTGAATAATTCTGTAACACACTATGTATATTTTAAAAAGTCTCTTACTGACAATATAATTATTGAAAATATTTAACAGTACAAAAGGTAAGATTAAGAAGACAGAAACTGCTATACCGAAGAAAAAAAAAATGAAATGATGGAATACGTGCTAAGGGAGGAGACGTAAGGGAAGATCATAGACAAAGAACTGAAGCAAATCAATTTATGTTGGAGTGAAGCTAAGAGAATAGTTAGGGAGAGAAAAATGAAAATCAGTAATCAACACAATGGGACGGAACTCCATAGGCTGTGCGTGTGACTAGCAAGCACACCACGAAACGGCCATTGCGATAGAAACACTGCCAGGAGCCATTTGCTCCTCAATAGATGATGACGATGATAACTCGGTAAGGAATCGAACCTGACATCTCCCATTTACCGGACAGACGTGTCAGCCACTACACCATGGGGCCTATGCCAGGAACGAAATTGCTTTTTTAATACCTACATGTTATTTGTCTGCAAATATAATATTTCGACATACACTACCGTCCATATTAGTTCGGACACCTAGTAAAATGTCGTAAACTCTACTAAAAGATAATATAATTGCGTTTATATATAAATAACATATTTATATTAGGTCCTTTATCAAGTTTATAACCAGTTGTACAGGCAAACTTCCAAGAATATCGATTAGAGAATGATTAAAAACCTATTATATTTTATAACCCAATATAGTAATTTTCAGAATAATCCTCATTGGCACGAATAGGATTATTTTTGGGTCAATACTGCGGGTAATAAATTTACAATACTCTTTCGGGCGGGAGCAGGCCACCCGAAAGTTTATTGTGTATTGATAAATGCTTTAGTTTCTAAATAAACCTGCTTGTGCGTGCGTTAGTATTAATAGCGTATTAAAGTTATTAAAATGCCGAGAGGAAAACCGACAAGTTTAGAAAAGCGCTCTATAATTGTTGCTTTTCATCAAGAAAGCTATTCAGTGCGTTAAATTCCCGAAAAAATACATGTTAATAAATCGACTGTTAGTGATATCATTCGGAGACATCAACGCACGGGCAGTTTAAGAGATGGGGCGCGTTCAGGTCGTAAGAGAATAACAACTCACGCCGACGATGAACGTATAAAATTGCTGAGCAAGCGAAATAGGAGACTGACAGCACCAGAAATCGCCGGCGAAATGACTCGCGACCGTGCAAGAAAAATTTCTGTTACTACAGTGAAAAGAAGATTAAAAGCTGCAAATCTTCGCGGCCGCATTGCAACAAAAAAAACCTACTTCGACTGGGAAACAGGCAAAAACGGCTACAGTGGGCAGAAACACGTAGAAATTGGACAATGGATGATCGGAAAAGGGTGCTATGGACTGATGAGTCAAAGTTTGAGGTGTTCGGACAATCAGGGCGCGTTTTTGTAAGAAGAGCGAAAGGCGAAAGAATGTTGCAGGATTGTGTAGTGCCAACTGTCAAGCAAGGAAGAAATTCTGTACTTGTTTGGGGTTGTTTTTCCTACGCCGGTACAGGAGGCTTGAAACGAATCGAAGGTATTTTGCGAAAAGAAGGTTATTTAGAAATACTGCAAGAAAATGCAATACCATCGGGTCAACGTCTAATCGGCGAAAATTTTGTATTCATGCAGGACAACGACCCCAAACACTCAGCAGTGATATGTAAAAATTTCTTAAATGAAGAAAAAGATAATGGCACTTTACAAACAATGACATGGCCGCCGCAAAGCCCCGATCTAAACCCCATCGAGCTGTTATGGGATGAACTGGACAGGAGGATCCGAAAAGTATGCCCTACCTCCGTAGGCCACCTGCGGAACATTTTACAAGAGGAATGGACTAATATGCCAAATAGAGTCTTTGAAAAACTAATGGAGCGGATGCCTCGGTTTATGAGAGCTGTTCTTCGTGCAAAAGGGAGTTTCTTTGATGAACGGAATGTTTAAGAAGTTTTTGTTTATTTTTCGTTAGAATTACTTTTTTTTTACTTTTATACTTTAATTTTAATCGCTATTAATAAAATGCAATAAAAATTTTAAGTTTTGGAAAAATGAGTTTGAATATTTTCTCGTTTTGTTAACATTTATTTGTGTGTCCGAACTAATATACATATTAATTAGTGTGCTTGGCACGTACTGCCGACATAGTATGGAAGAGATGGAAGAGATTTTTCTAAAGAAGCTGGTCCAGTAAATATGACAACTATTTTTCGATAAGGTTATAGAGGCCTCTACACTTGATCATCTAACAGGGTGTTAAAGAGTTAAGTTAATTTAAACTGAAATTGGTAGTGTTACCAATAATTGTAACGATAACATGCTATACCATAAATATCAAACTCTTTTCGTCTTTATAAATATAAATCGATAAATAGAGAAGAAATTATAGACAAAAATCTTTAAATATCGTGATATTTAAAGTAAACACTAAATAAAACTACGTTATATTGAACCCGAAAGAACTGGTTCTATATGCAGCACGTTACTGCCAATATAAGTGCTTCCGGTGTTCGGTGCATGCGGGTTTGATCTGCAGATTTTCTTCGTGTCGATGTTATTATTAAAGCACAATAGCGTAAAACTTCGATTAGCAATCGCAAAGCGTAGAGTGAATTCCACGAAATCTGGTAGTAAAACAACATATGTGCGACCAGGTACACGTCCAAACAAACAAACATAATACCTACTACAGGTGTAGAAAACAAGTTTTTAAATACCCTGCCTACCAGTTGCGTACGTTAGATTAACTGTTACAACTGTTGTAATTGTAATTTTGACCCGAAAAAGTAAAAACCATGAATGAACACGTGCATGGCATTTACATTTTATTTGTCGCACAGAGCTAGGCGATCCTTATCGACATTAAGAGCGAGCATTGGGATTTTCAGGTTATGCAAAATCAACAGCCGATGAATGCGAATTAATAAACGCCGTTGGAATTGTTTATAAATCCCTACGACTGTAGGCGACTAGCTGTTAATTGAGCGAAAGAAATTATTCAAGATCGTGACACGAATCGAAATAATAAACAAGTAATTCACTCGGTGTGGATGTTTTACAAGCTAGCGTAGGCGAGATAACTATAATAAACTGCTCGTTTCGAAGTGAATGCACCCGAAATAACGTAAACCGAACAAAACATTCATGAGCTGCAAGTATGAATGGGCCCCATTGATTAGTTACAATGAATGATCAACCGATACATTTCGTGACATTGGGAAAAATTTAACCGGCGTGCGATAAGTAGCCGCATCAATTGAAGCGACGAACGAGTTTAAGTGGCATAATTACGAATAATTAACGCACAATTATCGTATATTCGGCTAAAATACAAGTTCGTTTAAAAATGGTGGACGTATATCAACACAACATACACACATTCTAACGCGTCGAGGGTGTAACTTTAAGAGAACAACGTGTTAAGACTTACTCCTCAGACGGCTCGGTCATGGTTCGTAGAGATGTATATCCTACTATTTATAGTCCATTTGTTTTTTGTCACCACCATTTTCGTTACACATCAAATATGTCTTAACAACACCGGGACAACCATTGAACTAAATTACGTTTAGTTCGGGCATCTGTGGTAGAGTGCGTCCCTGTCCGCGGTGGCGTTACGACGGCGAAACGCAGAACTAAAGATACCGCGAAAATAACTTATTGATTCCGTTCTCAAGATCCTCGGTTAACGCGGTACTTTTACCTGCTGCTTATCGAGTCTTTCGCATGGCGTGTTCGCATACCGTGGAGGATTCATTAATACAGAAACCGGTTCTCATCTACGAAAAATCACTTCCACGAGTATGTATTAAAAATATTATAACCGTGCGCAAAGCTTTCGTCGGCGCGATACGCATGTACCCGAGCTCCATTCATACTTTACGACAAGACAAGGCTACGTTTTAATTTAACGTAACTCCTGTTCTTTACGCAAGGTCTCGCTGTGTATTTGATGGTGGTTAAATTTTTAGATTAGATACTGGTGATCGGTACAAGGCCGCTAAAAGTACACATATCTACATACAAACAATACGTGTGTGAATGAATCCTTTATCAACACATGTCAACAATATTAATACCGTAACAAAACAATTGGTGCGTGGCGTATGTGCTATGGCAACATGATTATATTTGCAAGTCGCAACTTTCTCATTTTGTTAATGTTATTTTAGCTGAATTGCGAAATGTGTGGTAATACCGTTTAAAATATATTAGTTCTATTTATTACACGTCAATTGGCACTATTTCGTGGCCGACTTCTTTTATGGATAACTTCAGGGAAACACAGTTTTGAGGTTACAGCAAGGATAGTCCCCGTTCAAGAAAATAGCACTGTTGATTTGTGGAATATGGTCGGCAGGAGACATTCCCTTGAGGCATACACAGGTTAACACGTTCACTACCATCCCTTGAGAGAAAGAAATTTATTGGACATCGGTACTGCACTTTGAATTTCTACGTTCTGCACCAACGTCTAAGTATCTAGATGAACTTTTTCAAATCCTCAATTTTTCTTCTTTGAAATACAACGTAATGTGCTATACAAACCAAAACTCATACTATGGCTACACTCAAATATTATAAAACACAATTCTATGTACAAACCACGGTTTTCTGCTTTGTTACCCTGGCGACACCTCTTCATCGTCGGTATGTAACTAGCTCCAAATAGTAGAATTCTGATTGTTGGTCTTTGGCTGACCCAGAGTATCTCCAGCACATACTTTCTAACTTGGTCTCTAAGCCTAAAGAGGTCAATTTTGGTTGTACCTCTTTCCTTCATATATATGTAGTTGGTATTCCAAGTTGAGATGTCTATTAAATGAAAGAACACTTTTCTTATGGTTTTCCTTGTTGATGCATGGTATCGCATCATCTGCTCTAATTTATCTATGCCGGATACAAGCGAGAAATGCTGGTTTTGTGACTTGTTTGCTTTGTTAAGCTCATAGCCATCTCGTCTTTCCAGTGTGTGATTAACACTGGACTTCTTTTGCATATAGTTTCTCCTTTATTTTTTCTTAAAATAATTGTTTCGGATTTCCCTTTATGAATTTTCCCAAAGTTTCTACAATTTTCGTCTTCTCCTGGAACATATATTTTTCTAGTCTTACACTAGTATTATAATTATCAAGGTGTACACGAAAAACACAACCAAACCAAATTAGCGCAGTTCAATACGTTCTAGCATTAAACCCCAGAAATGTTTGGACTAATTTTGATAAAATACTTCCCCACAGCCTACAGATACACCGCTAGACTTTAAGAACAATCCACGATTTTAATACCACTACTTAAATGCGTTAGTAAAACCGTCCAGTATGTTGGACACGGTTCGCCACGAAAAATATCTCCGCCCGAATGTGTTAATCTAGCTCATACCTTAACGAAAGTGATTCAAAATCTAGCGTTTTCAAATAAATTAATTAATCGAATAAAGCACTGCACAATGAGACATTGCGAATTAACATCAAAGAATTAATTAACGAAGGAAAAACGATGCTCAGTGAAGCCTTGAAGTGGGAAAAAAAAAAAGAAAGACGTGGCATAAATAGACAAATCGCAAAGAGAGATAAAAAACTTATCATGCAATGTGCAAAGAAGGAACATTTTACAACATCCAGACAAGTAAGAGATAATATAAACTTAGTCGTAGGTGTTGCCACTATTAGAAGAAGACTAGCTTATACCTCATTTAGCGATAGTCTGCTTTTAAATGGAGGAGTATTTTTGTAGAGAGCTGAGATCAAGATCAAGTAGTGGGTCTAAAGATGCCTGTTTCAATTAAACTTGAGGGCACCATGGATCACTACAAATACGCCCATACCTTCAACGACGCAATGTTTCCGTATGCAGAAGGCAATACGGCATTGAAATGGATCTTGGTACAGGACAATATAATCCTAAGCATATAAGGAAGCTAAGCGGCGATTTGTAGAAAACAAGTTTGAGGTTGTGGAGTGGCCTGCTCAATTTCCTGATCTCAACCCTGTTCAAAACTTGTGGGTAAATATTAAGCAAGCCGCTTTCGAAGTTAATCCAAAAGCTGCCGTTGAATTATGGAAAATAATTCAAGCATCATGGTTTGCAATATCATCCGAAAATTACCAACAACGAAACATCGTTGTCAAGCTGCAGCTTAGCAAATATTAACTAGACTCAAGTTTGATTTATCGAGCCTTAATATAAACGGACGGAAAAATTGCCGACACAGCCGAACGACAAGTCGGTTCGAATCTGAAAGTCCAAGCAAACATGTTGGGTTGGCATGTTGGCGCAAAACTATATTCTTCCTAACATGTTTGCGGCCAACCAGTCATTATATAAACATCTGTTAATTTACATGTTGGACGACCGATAGTCCGGGCCAGAAGAAATCCTTTATTTAATCCTCCAGATTTATTTTACAGTTGGTAATTCAGCGTGAAATTTTAGAAAACACAAGCATTGCCTGAAAATGAGATAAATGACTTCTCTCAATTTATTAGTTGAAAGGGCAGCCAAAAGCCACTTAAAATGAAGAATATCGACTCTGTTTTGAATCAAGAGGATTATTAAAGTGAAAAGTTACTTTGATGATTTTTGTTACTCGCAAAGACTCGCTAACTCAAAATCAAATATTAAAAGTGATATATTTTCCCATGATTGATACTGTCAATTGGTGTAAGGGCATTAAGTCAATAGTAGACGCACATGGCTCCCCTTTGGCTTGTTTTACTGATCACCAACTAGAAAAAGAAGCTAAAAGAGCTTCGGACGACACAACACCTTTGTTTAGATCGCAAAGTTTGAGCAACCTTTATAAGGTTGTTAACATCTTTGTCGATGTGAAATCAAGAAAGAAAGTATTCAAATCTCAAATTTGATCAATGATCCTACCTATCAATAAATAATTTATATTAAAAGCATTTCTTGATATTTCTCATAGATAACATTGAAATAAATTTACAGCAAATTGGTTCGTAGCAACGCAGTACTTGCCTAGTAATTCTCAATAAATGTTGAAGGTTTTCACATTAAATAGTAAAATACTAAGATGATTGTTAGGCATGAGTAACAGTCAATAACGCCCATCTAAGTCTTTCCACTTCACATTAAATGCCCTTATTTTTTATTTTGATTGACTGTTCCAAGTGTTCTTTACCTTCTGCCAGTTAGTTAAATCAACATCACATAAAACCATCATTTTCACTATTTCAAAATTTGATTATCCTAAGCCTTTCTCTATGAATTTTTTTTATGGGTAAAATATAAACTTCTAAAAACTCAGTTTTAAATTTAGTGCCAATTGAGTCTTGTAACATCGTAGAAAATAAAAGGATTTACGCCAGAGATCGTTTACTATAAAAAGCACACTTAACGTAAAATGTGTTGCTCATATAACTTGGCTTCATCTTTATTTAGTTATTCTTTGAATCAGAGCATCAAATTTTCAAACTACAAAAACAAACATCAAGTGAATTAATAAACTTCAAAGCGATGCATTATCTGGCTACTAATAGTATCCAGAAATATTTGTGTGGCGTTAATGGTAAACAGCACTGTGAAATGGTTACGCTTCCCAAATCCAAGATAGAAAAAAAATGAAATTAACTTCATTTTAACTTCCAAATGTATCTGTTGTAGTAAACGTGAACGTGCGTTTTCTAACGTTAGCATCTACAGTTAATGATAGACATATGTAATGCGTCTGATGTTTACTGCTAAATATTTAGTAAAATCGTTCAAGAAATCAGAAAATATGGATGATTATATTAGTTGGCAACTGGTCGTTGTTATTCGGGAAAATATTGCGCCTTATTGTTAAAACGTGGAAGGACTTGGCATTATTATATGTGCTCCACGTTCAACGTGGTACATATCGAAATTTAAAGATATGAAGCGACGGTTAACACCGGATCTTTGAAAAATTCGATGTAAATTGAAACACGTCCAGAGCAAAAAATCACTACCATTGTTAACTTTGTTATTTTAACTGGAACGCCCTCTATATAAAGTTTATTTGATAAGATGGACGAGTGCATGTGCATCTCCATAACTGCGTAACGCGTTTAACTTCGAAAATTACAATTTTGCCGAACTATTGATCGTACAAGGTAGTTTTGGAATCGAATTAATTTTTCGAAAATACTATACAGTGTGTCCCACAATTGCACTAAAATATTTAATTTTAAAATATTAACTGCCTGGCTATTTGCACTTTTAAGGAAGTACATGCTTACTTTTCATATTACTTTTATTGTTAAAATATAAAAAAAGTATGTACAGCAAACCTAAAGCTACGCAAAGAAAAGCCTCACGTAAAGTAACATTGATAAATGAACAGTCAAAAAATGCCATAAACACCGTTATTTACACAAATTATCATCGCGATCTACAGAAGATTCAAAAATCACCGTTTCTCTATATCACTAATTCCAATCCCAACGCATCAACCAACAATTATTTAAAAAATTCCTAAAAATTATGTTTTAAATTAAGATTTTGTGGGCCGATCCTTGCGGTACTGCAATGCAAGGCCAACCCGCGACAGGAACGGAGCAAGCCCCTGACTCCCGTCAATTTCCAAAAATCAGTTTAATATACTGGCCCCGCATGCGGGGCGTATCAGATATTAAGCTGATAAGAACAGATACTACACTTTGATCTTAGCCATAGGCCGAGAAGCGATACCGGAAAACGATTTCGAATCGAAGATAATACGACGAACTCTCAATTTTTAAAATAACGTTTTTGCTTGCGCCATCTGTGGAGAGAGCCTCTTTGCGACAATATTCATTTCTTGATCATCAACACAAAGACTGATGCGCACGAAGTGTACTTTTCAACAGATGGCGCAACGATACAATTCGAAATAATTTGCTCGTTTAATTCTTCTTAGTTCTTCAAATGTATTTATTAATTCTTCCAAATTCCACGGTAATAATGGTAATACGGCAGATAATTTTCTCGTAATTTACATAGAAACCCAACAAAAAAATGAAGGCCGTGACGCTCGATTTTCAACTAGCGCCATCTTATCTATTAATAGGAAACTACGTCCGACTCGTTTCCGGTGAATAGATGTCAGCAGTATTTCACAATTAATTTAACAATTCAGGAAGGCGATTTATCTTGGCTGGAAAAACATATATACATGGTGGTTACATATCAAATAATTAGGACTCCGAATTGTTTATTTCAATGATTTTTTCATTTGCTATTTCGTCACTGTTTCAGTCTATCAATGGGCTATTTTCAAGTGTACGACAGTGTGCCTCAAGCACTACAGGATTCGTTATGCATTTATTTTTTGTAGTATATAGTACTTGTAACATAAGTACTAACAAGCACTTCCTTCAAGGAAATTTTAAAGTAAATGGTTTGGATAATTTCAATAATTTTAATTTCTGACACAGTCGCTCGTTTCCAGAAACACAATTTTATTGGTTTTAATTAAATTAAATGCGGATCCTCAAACAGCTTTATATGTTTCCACGGAAGTTCCACAACAAATCAAGTTCGCATCGTTTCTTGATAAAAAAAAAACACAACAATCCCCTACCCAATCTAGTAATTATAAAATTCTGGCTAAATTAATATTATTGTGCCCATCCTTGCGGTACTGCAACACAATTTTCTATCACATGAACGGAACGATTATATTAAAAATTCTTAAAAATTATGTTTTAAATTAATATTATTGGGCCGATCCTTGCGGTACTGCAATACAAGGCCAACCCGCGACAGGAACGGAGCAAGCCCCTGACTCCCGTCAATTTCCAAAAATCAGTTTAATATACTGGCCCCGCATGCGGGGCGTATCAGATATTAAGCTGATAAGAACAGATACTACACTTTGATCTTAGCCATAGGCCGAGAAGCGATACCGGACTTTGGTTTACAAGCAAATATGATATCATGAATTGCCAATAACTGAAGTAGGAACCCTGATGGTACCACCTTGTGAGTGAAATTTAAAATGTTTGGGAACCATGGGTACTGGTAACGTAATAACCGTTTTTGCTTTGAACTCTAGGACCGAATACGAAGTAACGTTAGATGGCGCCACATTATATCTACATTAAAAATTATTCATATTATTTGAATGGAGAACACCGGAAGACATACTTACCTGGCGTAGTGGTTAGCGTAATCAATCAAGACGCATCCCTTCCATTGTAATACTGTCGAGCTGATCAGGGACACGGCAATTAAATTCCGTCATTTTTTTTTATTGATCCAGAGTTGCTTGGTCATTTAGTTCGCTCAAGCAGTTTCTAGATGGCGCCACTAAGATGTTTCGAGCAAAAGCTCTCGTTTTTATCGATAAGATTTATGCCCTACACCAATGTTGTCACCACTATGGTTTGTCGTTCCACCGTTGCACACTTTGTTTATCAGTATCATCGGCGTTGATGATATTAGTGTTTAATAGTTGATATTTTAGCTTTTTTTCTTTTTCCCGGTTTAGTTTAGTTTTATTTCGTTTATGTAAACGTTTTTTTTTTTGTTATTATTTTTATTGTTGTTATTTTATATTGCTGTAGACTGCTTCATAACAGCACAATTATTGTAGATGTTATTTTTTATGCAATGTTTCATCATTATATGTGCATGCCATACATATATCTATAATAACTTACATATATGTATGGCATATTTACTGTACTTGTAAATTGTTAATGACTGATTACATAAATAGAGACTTTTGTGATTTCATTTTTCTAATAGGATATATGCACATGAATTATTTCTGACCAGTTTAATTTACGTTTGTAAACTTTTGTGGATATCATTGATATATTTGCTGATGAATTTTCCAATTACTACATGCATCATTCAATTTAACAGTAATAAAGATATATAAATAATAATAATTTTTATACACTAGGCAGTATGAAGCGGTTTAGTTCACGCGCGCAGTTGTTGGATGACGCCAGTAACAAGATTACATTTTACTGTATTATCTGCTACGCTGAGCTGAACGCTTGCAATTACTCGGGCGTGTAGTAGTCGGCGCTGTTTCGGCCACATAATTAACCAAACACAACCACTGCTTCTTTCTAGAGAACACAGCACAATATCACAACACATTACGCATTTTTTTGATGCAATGCTACAAATACATTGTTTAAAATTAGAACAGTAATCAATTGCTACAGTAAGGATAACAGTAACAAACATAACTGTATTTCATTCGATCATTAGAAAGCAGTATAGCTCTTATAAGAACTTTTTTTATTACGGAAATCATATAAAATACATATCAACAGTAAAGTTAATTAGTAAGAACTTGTGCATTACGGCTAATAGTATAATACTGTCTTTACAAATTGAGAGGAGGCAGTAATTACAGAACTACATTAAGCCGAATTAGCTTTGAGATATAACAAATGATTTTTTATTTGTTGTAATCACTACATATTCTGCGCTAATTTCTTTGATTTTTATGTTAAATAAAAGCGTGATCGAAGAACAAATAAAATTCCACAGAGAGGCAAGATAGAAACTCCACATACTAATTTGCAAATTTCAAGTTGACGACATCTAAACACTAAAGTACAAATGAACTGGGTACCAGTTATATTTAGTTGCTAAATCATTTAGTAGACGGCGCCATTATATCTACCATAGCGATTGTAATACAATATGCGCATATAGTTTGAGCTAGGAGCACCGGAA
>LR736865.1:2523288-2580168 GCA_902654985.2 Oryctes borbonicus
TAATCAATTGCTGCAGTAACGAAAACAAAAATAATTGTAATTCGCTTCTTAGGAAGCAGCGCAGCTCTTATAAGAACTTTTTTGTCAGGAAGGTCGTTTAAAACATATATCAATAGTAAGCTTCTTCTTTAATGGGAACCTGCGTTACCATTACAAGCCGCCGTCAGAGATAAATAACTCGATCAAAAACACTTACGACCCTATTTTTTTGTATTTTCGTCTCAACATTTCGAAAGAACAGTTTTATGGAAATACTTGACATTTACTTGTACATGTTTTTGTAATCAATTTCTGTTATGTACATATTAACACCTGCAAGTACATTGATGTATTGTTACTTTGCGCACTTAAGAAGTAAAATTCCATTCCTTCACGCTGTCAAGCGCAATCAAAATAAATAAACCGTAAATAGCATCTACGTCCCTTCAATCGGGGCAGTAATGATCGCCTTACGTATTGGTAGTATTATACCGACTAACATCACTTCTTTAACGAATCATATTAAAATTGCTTAAATGTTAATGTGTAAAACTTCTTAAAAGGATACACTAAAATCTCAAAATTTTACACATCAATAATTACCGAATATACAGGGCGTCTCACCGGAAACTGCACCGATCGATATATGAAAGACTATACATTAGAAAATTCTAAAAACTTGCCAGTACACTAAGGCCAACATGTGTTATTGAAGTAAAATATTTTTAATAATCTGACACTTCCAGGTACACCGGAAGTCGCTATCAACTTTGTGATTTTAAATGGAACAGCCTATATAAGATGTTTGAATTACGAATTCAATGTTAAGGTTGCTATTTCTAACTATATTTAAAAAATGTCGTTCTTTTGAAAATTTGCAGAATCATTGACAGAAAATATTATACAGCGTGTCTGACAATTACCCGTAGAATTTCAAGTCGAAAAAGTATCATCTAAATTACATTATTACTTGTGGAGAATGCAATAATGTGATATCAAAAGTATGCGATAGTTCTGCCACTCGGTATTGACAAAAATAGAAATCGTCACTAAAACAGTTAAAGAAATAATACAGAATTAAAAAAACTTCGGATCCGTCAAGGCAAAAATTCAAACATAGTTCTTACGAATTTATTTTAATATGGTCAATGGCACGAATTATTTTTGGACATTATCTGGACAAATTAAGACAAATTTACGAGAGATGAACAGCCGAACAAGCACAATTGCTGAAGAAATTCAAAATCCTACGGAAAAATGCAACGTTTCATTAATGCTGGGCCCTTTTCTAATTGTCATGACTAACTTTGATATCTCCAAAGTAGGACGACATTTTTATGTAAGAGCAATCCGATAAGAAAGAGAAAAATAATTTAAAAACATTGATTTTTTTTACACTTTTGCCATTTGAAGGTTTAAGCGTAATTGTCGGACACGCTGTATAATATTCGCGAAAAATTTATTCGGATTCCCATACTACCCTATAAGGTCAACAATTCTGCAAAATTTCAATTTTCCAAGTTAAACATTTTCACAGTTATAAAAATTCGCACGAACTTGTCTATCAGTAAAAAATGTAAAAAAAGAACAAATATTTCAAATATGTTTAGAAATAGTCGCATACTTGTATTTTCGAATAAACCTTAAAATTGAATTAGGAATTCAAAAATCTAATAATATATCGGGTGTTCTATTTTAAATAATAAAGCTGCTAGCTATTTTGGATATAAGCGGGAATATCTGGTAACTAAAAATATTTTAGTTCAGTAGCACGTGTCGGTTTTAATGTACTGCCAAATTTTCAAAATTTTCACACCCTGTATACGTGGTACACCTTTACAACCTTGTTAAAGTTAAAGTTAAATTTAAAAAGGTTAAAATCACATACGTACTCTTCAAAAATAAGGTTCTTGAAAAGACATAGAAACACCAAATTTTCTAACCGTTTCTACACTCTAGAGACTAGTACACAAGTAGGTTATATACGTTGACTTACCCGTATTAAATTATTTTCTCCATCACCGATAACAATTTGATAACACAAAACCCAAATATAAAGGGTACAAAGAAGTATGTAATTATCCTGGGTATTCACCGACATCCATCGCCTACTACACCATAGTGTCACACAATTTATTAGCTTCCTTCGAATCCGCAATTCTGCAATTAATGCGCATATGTATTACGTGTGTATTGTTCGAGCAGTGCGGTGCAAGAATTTCAAATTCTGGAAACTGTTAGTTCGCTGTTCGAACGCCACGCAATTCATAATTTCAGATAAAAGTCATGGAAAAGCAATGTGTAGCGTAACAGAAGTTTGCTATAAAATATGGCCGTCTGCTTTCAACATATTTCACGTTTTCAGCAGATATGTTGGGAAAGTCGGCAACTGTTTGCTTCTGCTGAACCCGCCCACTCTCACCGAACCTGAGCTTGCGCAATTGTTGCTACAATAAGATCCCCACATACTAGTTTTCATAATGAAATTAAGATATTTCAATATCTTTTGAGATTGATTCTTTTAATGAATGTTAAATTCACATACTAAGAATTTATAATTCTCCAACGGTTTCAAACTAATGTGCCGGGTTCGAAAAACAAGCGGGTGATGACGTAAACGGAGGGGCGCGCATGATGGACATGGGTACAACCACTAGGCATTCTCGAACGGTTCCGAACTGCCTTCAGGTGTGGGGTTCCAATAAACCAGTGGCGGCGGGCGTTGAGGTAAATGGAGGAGCGCCCATGACGATTCGACTTCTCCATGATAAACCCGTTTGAACTTAGGCCTTATATTAGAACTACAATTGATGGACATGTGTACAAGTACTAAGAATTTGTAATTCTCGAACAGTTCTTAGGTGTCGGGTTCGAATAAACCAATGGTGGCCGGTGTTCGCGTAAATGGAGGGGCGCGCATGACGATTCAACTTCTTTACAACAAACCCGTTTGAACTTAGGTCCTATATTAGAACTAGAATTGATGGGCATGCGTACAATTACTAAGAACTTGATTCTCGAACGGTTGCGAACTATTCTGAACATTGTACTATGCAACGAAAATACACGAGCAGGTCGACTCCTCGTGCGTGGCTCGTTATCTACCACCGCTATTAAGTACTGTACATGGTGGAAAACAATTGATTTCAGACCATTGAATTGGCTGAATTATCTATATTATACTCCAATCAATTGACTTAAAATGTATATTATCTGTGAATATAAGAAAACCATAGATAACATTTACCACTACATATATTTTGAAAGACTCATTACAAATTAATAACAATAAAAATAGTTTCAGTATACAGACATTTCAGAAAATACAATAAATAATCAAATTAAATCAGCTCTGCGTACTACAAATATTTCTAAAGCGCACTACACGAAATAGTTGAAAATTTTCCAATTGCCTAAAAAAAATTGTGTATGTGTATTAATATAACATTTTATTTTTCCAATATGTCTGTCTACCAATTATCACATTCAAAGGTGCAGTGCAACTTACAAAAATATGTTGACAGACTAGATTTCACAAATACAAATAATGTACGTATGTTGAACAACGGCAATAACAATTACATACAAATCACATATTTCAAGGCAGAGCTGTGCTTTGTTTTACCTATATGCAAGAATTAACATTACTACTTCAATGTGATTCCTTTTGATTCTATCATCTTTACGCTAGTGGTCCATAGCTTGTGAGAAACAGTATCGCACATTTGGATTTTGCTTGTAAATTTTTTGCAATCCCTATAGAAATATCCGGATTCATTTTCAACGCTTGGATCGGTGGCGCAAAATATAGGAGTTTGAGCACCCTGCAAATAAAGGTATATTCTTAGTTGCGATTCATGTTAATAATCAAATGATTGTAAATTACTTGTTTAGCACTTCTCATGAATAAAAATGCTGCTGGTATTACAAATATAAAATATTTTAACATCCGACGAGTATGATGTCTGAATAAGTTCGTTAGGACCCATCCTGGACATACGGCATATACTGTAATACCTTTGTCATGAGTTCTCTTTGCCAGCTCTTTGCAAAAATACATATTTGCCAACTTCGAATTAGCATACAAGTTCTTCGCATCGTTAGGTTTTTCTAAATTTAAGTTGTCGAAGTTTATTTGACCTTTCTGATGCAGCAACGAAGAAATAATTACAATACGACTTCCAGATTGAAATCGGTCGAGAAGTAAATTTGTTAATAGGAAATGACCGAGATGATTGACACCAAAATGTATTTCTATACCATCCTTTGTAACTTCCCTCGAAGCATCATCGAATGAAACTCCTGCGTTATTTACCAATATATCTATTTTGTTAAATTTAGTTTTAAAATTCGTTGCAAATGTCTTAATGGAATTCAGAGATGTTAAATCTAATTCCATGAATAACTATAAGTTAACGAAAGTAATTATGTTAGTTTTTAATGATGGTAGGGTTATTCGGTTACCAAGTTCTTCGCGTTCAATTCTTTCTCGATTTCATGTATTGCGATTAAGGCAGATTGTTTATTTCTACAAGCCATGATCACCAATGCTCCTCTTCTGCATAATTCTTTAGAAATTTCATAGCCAATGCCGGAATTTGCCCCAGTAACAATTGCTATTTTATCGGTAAGTTTTACTTTGTTTTTACATTTACCCCATTTACTTTCACGATATTTTCTTACGCTAATTAGAATAACTAACGTGGGAACTAAATAGTAGATTATCGTCGGAAACATTGTGGAGATACTAGAGACCGATTGCTTTGTTTGAAAAGTAATGATTTGCCATAAATTTATTTTAAAATTATCGGTTCCCTGACAGTTAATTTGACAGTTTATCAGAAATGTTGGAAGCGTTCTTTAATTGGAATTGAAAACAATGATAATTATTTATTGTTGAAGTATTTTATCTTTATTAAATATAATATTTATCAAAGAAAACATCTATTCCAAACATCACAAAGCAATACTTTAGTTACAATATTAAACAATATGAATTTTTAAAAGACAACATTATTATAGAACGTATCTTATTAAAAAGTTCCATGCAATAACATATGTGAGGCAAAATAATTCTTGATAATTATGGATGAGCAAAATATTCCAATTGATATTAATACAAATAAATTGTTAGAATGGTTGATCAGCAGAAGGCACGTGAATAAAGATTGGCACACAAACATTATCAAGGTACGTGAAAAGATAAACAATGCCATCCAAGATATGCCTGTACACGAAGGTATTGTCAGACTGCTCTCCGGACAACATATAAACTACTTTCATTGCTTAAAAATCGTTGACATTTTGAAAGAAACCGAAGCTGACACCAAAAATCTGTTTGGACGATATGGTTCACAAAGAATGAAAGACTGGCAAGAGATTTTGCAGCTATATCAAAAAGATAATCTGTATTTAGCTGAATCGAGTCAGATACTAATGAGGAACGTAAGCTACGAAGTACAAAGTTTAAGAAAGCAAATTGCTAAGTTGGAGCAGACACAGGTTGAATGCGAAAAAAAGATTAAAGATTATACGAAAGCTGAAAATTCTGTACAGAGCGAGTTTAACATCTCATGTAAGCAACTAGGTATTGATGGGAAAAAAATTAAGAAAGAATTAGTGAATATGCTAAGCGATCTTCCAGAAATCTACGAAAAAGCAGCAGAAACAATAAAAATGGTAGAACCAGCATTAGAATTATATTTAGCTTTTATTCATTTCCATTCCGATCAAAGAAAAGAGGAAGCGCTTCCTTTATTGAAATATTTAATCAAGAATGAAAATACAACAACTTACGAATATACTTACGGAGAGAAACCTGTTAGTATAGAAGAACCTCCATTAAAGATTGAAATTGACGATAGCGATGAAGAAAAGAACTCAGAAGAAATCGATTTTGCAGACGATATCGATTTTGGTGATGTAAATACGGAAAATAATGTTAATTTTGAGATATCTCCAATGAGCGAAGGTGACATCGATTGGGGTACACTAAATACTATTGAAGACGATTTTGAAATTGTTGAACGTGTTGACTTGGATATAAACTTAGAAGAATCCGGCATCGTTGTTGAAAAATCAGGACTTGATGGTGGCGTGGCGAAGGAAAACGATGCATATACACTTTTAGATAACCCAAGTACTCAAGATCTTGTACTTAATGATCTAATGGAATTGAAAGCATTCTTAAACATGCGTCTTTATGAAATGTCCAGCGAAAGTGATTTATTGTCTATGTCTCAAATTGACGCACCGACAATTTTGCAAATGCAAACTATTGAATCACTGACTTCAATGAGCGATTGTGTAACGGTTGCCTTAAATGAATTATTAAACAAAAGAACGCAGCATCTTCACAATATAAAGCATTCTGCTAGATATGTGGATTTATTAGCAGCTAGTTTGAAACAGAAATTAAATGCCATTCAAAGGATAAAAGATAGCAAACAAGTTCTCGAAGAAAAGATCGGCGAAGCTCAAATTGAAATTAAAAAATTACAGCCTGTAGTAGCTACTGTTATAGTAAATACAAAGGCCCTTCAGAGAAACATTGAAGAGGATATATCGAAGAAATACAAGGGTCGACCTGTAAATATTATTGGTGGAATAAATATGATATAAATTCTACAAATTGTCTATCGTTATGTACTTCTATCACTGTGAAATTTAGATGTTTACCTGTATATAGGTTTTGGTTTAATAAATATTATAAAAATAATTGGGTTTCATTTTTATTGCTAATATTAATCACCGGCCACAAATTATAAATTAAATTACATTTATTTGGTTTTATTTCGTTTATGTTGAGGCAAATTGAATCGCTGAATATTTAGAGGAGTGGTATTGCAGTTGCCACGAGTGATGGCGAGCGATGGGAGTAAGTTCGCGCAGCTATAAGTAGGTATAACGAATTTATTATTGGCTCTACATAAAATTTCACTATACCGTTGGCGTAACGGTTAAAATTTAATAATGCAACGTTAATATTTAATAAAATGCTTTTATGAGAATAGGAAATCTGCGGACAATATGTTTACTGTTTATACGAGATTTTAGATAGATTACGGTGCATAGAATCCCCTTAATTGTTTGTTTTAAAGAAATATTAAAGATGATTATAACAAAGGAAGAATATTATTTAATTTAAACTTAAAGATTATAAAATACAATCTATGAAAAAAATTAGTTCTGAAAATTTAGCCATTAAGTAAATAAATTAAATTTGAATTTCTTCGGCACTAAAATGGTCGTTGTCACTACTATCATTGTTTACATTAATAATTAAGTTTTCAGTCGTTTCATCAACTAAAATTTCTGATTGTAAATAATAATTTTTTAATATTGACGATGTGTTTCCAATCTTGTTGTGATATTTTTTGATATTCTTCTTCTGTTAATTTACGTTCATCTTCCATCTTAAAAGTAACATTTCTTGCCGCGACATTACTCTTTGCCGCAGCCCAGATCAGTTCTATTGGGTACAGATCCGGATTATATGGCGGAAGCCTCAAAACTAAGTATCCTTTATGCGCCAAAATTGTAACTTACATATCGATGTTTATTTTGTTTAACTACTTGATATAGCTGTAACTTTAACATTGTAGGACTACAGGGAATATTTTTTATGTTAATTTCAGCTTTCTTACTAGTACTCGTTGGAGCGTGATCTTTTTCTACGATGTGATAGGGCGCATAATCTATCACAATAACAGAATTCGTAGGCAAGTTTGGCATAAGTTTTTCTCCTAACCATCTGCCATAATTTTCTGCATTCATGCCTGAACGATAATCACCAGTTTTTGTGCCGGACTTGAATATCAGTAAGCAATTAGGAATAAAACCCATGTTTCCACCGGAGTGTACTATTATGAGCCCGGATCCTTTGGAAATGGTTTTAAAGAGACCTTTCGTACTTTCATCGCTCCTCCGCATTTTTGAAGATGTACGACCATTATGAACGTACGTCTCATCTATATAAACAATGGATCTATTCTGGTCGTGATAATGTTTGATGGTTTGTAAGTAATCAATTCGTAAATTTCAATTCCGTTAAAATTCTTCTTAACGATCTTCCATCTTCTCCTGTAGACCCGATACGTCGTTCATCTGATTGTGAAGGTCATAATCAGATGAACGACTGTTCTTAATTGGTATTCTGGTAAGCTGCTGACATTCTTTTGCATCGATCTCTTCTTACCCGGACTTTTAAATTTTATTTTACCTGGATTTGTCCTTCCCGAACAATTCTTTCTATTGTTCGCACTGATACACCGGTTGCTTCAGACACTAACTTGGATTTACTGATGAGCTTTTACTTTTAGAAAAATAATTATACAGATTAAAAACTACTTCTTGATCCCCTAACAGAGATATTTTGAGACGGCACAGGTAAATACTCAAAACGTATTATTCCAACCAAGTGAGCGTACACGTTTTTAAAAACGTTTACAGCGCATCGCTACTTCTCGCCATCACTCGTGGCGACCGCAATATTGTAATTGATGACAATTTTTTTAAATTCTTGCTAGTCATTTTTAACGAAATTAAAAATGCTTAAATTCAATTTTCTTTAAATTAACTATATTTTTTAATTAATTATTTTACGAAATATAAAAAGGTCCCCTTTAAATTTATGTTGGTACTAGGGGTTAATGACACCAAACTACCTTTTTGACAGTTTGTTTATTTTATGATTAATTATTACACGATGTTCGCAGTTCCTTCTTCCGCATTCTAACTAATAAGTAGTAACGATATGCGAATCGGTACGATGATAATTCAAGCGCTGGAAGCGAGCTGCTCTTAAAATGTAATCATTCTATCTAATCTCGTATTCCTTTATCAATATACAATAATGCGCCGCATGGTAGATTCGCTAGTCGTATCGAAGTCCTAGGTGAGTGTCAATGTGTTAAGATGTCAGGAGGTGCGAATCGTAAGAAGTCCAATCGCGGACAAGGCTGGGAAGAAGCGGGTTTTGAATTTTACCAAGAAAGTTATCCATCAAATGATGTGGAATTACACGATGTCTTGCAAAAGGACCCAAAGCATTTGGCAACCTTATTGCCAAGTAAACAAAATCGTGCATGTGCGTAACTCGATTAACTATTAATACCTGCTTTTGAATTTTATTTGTTAATGAATTTTTTTAGATGCAACAATTAAAATGCGACAGAGTGGTACTTCGACAAGGACATACAGACGACAAACTTCTTCAAAATCGAGGAGAGAATCTACAGCACGTAGAGCATCAACAAATGCTGAAGTCCACGTATCGATGCTACCTGATCTTTCTAAATCTATACCAAACGAACAAAAAGCTTGGGAACAAATCATGCAAATTAAAGAACTGCCTATATCTATGACTGAAAAGAAGAAAATGAAATCAGATATACAGGTGAGACATTTTACCTACCGTAGTTGTCTAACGTATCTAATCTAATAATAATGATACTTACATGTTAATGTGTTACTATGCTATTGTAGATATTAAAAAGAGATTTATTATGGACATCTCTCTTGGTCATTTGCTTAACTAGGCGTTTTCTATCACAATTAATCACAATTTGACATATCTCATCAAGATTATAGAGAAATACATATTTATGTACTATATAAATAATTGTATATTTAAAACAAAATATGTGTCATTGTCATTACCTTTTTATATTTTATTAAATTAAACAATACAGAAAATAATGTGATAAATGTAGTGATATATTGCTTTTGTAGACTACTTTGAACAAATTATTACAAGTAATATAATTTACAAAAGTAAGCTTGTAAGAAATTATAATAATGATTCATTGGCGCTATCTATACAACATCTCTACGCTCTATACAATTAGTTCAGCAATTTTCTAACTTTTTTAAGCCATCCAAAATAATAAGATTTCTTGACCTCTGCAAAATAGGCGTCTCTTTTGGCAATGACTTCTTCATTTGATGGGACGCGCTCCGCCAAGCTATTCTTTTCAGGTTTGAAAAAAGAAAGAATTCACAGAGGGCGAATATGGTAGATGGACACCATTTCGTACCGGATTTGTGCAGTTACCGATGAGTGGGCCGGGGTATTGTGTGATTGTTTCCCTTCTTCAGTTGAATTACGATTATACCATGCGAATGACAAAAAATCGCTGCCATAAGTTTTCCGGCTGATGGAATCGCCTTCGCCTTCTTTGGTGGACGCTGCGGAGGAAAAACCCATTTTACTGACTCGCCTGTGGTCTCTGGCGTGCAGTGGATGCATTAACTTGTCCAAACTTTGCTTTGAAGTTATCACGCGATTAATCGTCAATAGACGCAGCACGTATCTCACCGGTTGAGGTTTTCCACACGTTCAATCGAGATGTTTACCATATTAGCAATCTCTTTAATATTCTGGGGATTTGTTAACGCGATATCATATCGTCCGCAGTTTTCTCAGTACTATAATAATCCGTAGTTCTAGTTTATATTGCCAAATTTTATTTGTTTTGCTTATTTTGTTTAGCCACGATGTTTTTTTTTTAGATAATATTAACAGCTGGAACGAAAGACACAATGGGACAATTCTTTTTTTCTATAGCGGATGTACTTGAGAATTAATTTTAAAGTGTGAACTATGAACAAATATTCGGTAATTTTTTTTGTTGTGGTTATCTTGGAGAATACATATTTGTTATTTAATCAATCGAAATGCTCAAACGACAAGTTGGAAGCTTGTTGTACGGGCGAAAATATTCCCCGAACTGTTGTATAATGAAAAACCTACCGAGAAGTGATCAGCTAGGCTACAATTAGGGCCCTGTACTTTGCTGAAAACCGTGAATTTCTCGGTATTGTTTATTTTTGAGAGATATTAATTTTGCTGAAAAAAAAAATCATTATGAATGATGGTGTTTTCCACTTTCCCATGCGGATACTTCTGGCAATGTTGGCTTTTACACAAGAAATGTTAGTGAAACACCCACTATTGTAGGCGCAGCCGTTCGTACACCCTACATAGGGCAAGCATGAGGAGAAATAGTAACCGCCAACCAGCAATTGGCTGCATCACCAAAATGACCTGGCCAGACTTAGACTTCGTTACGTACGTTATGTGCCTCGTGTGCGTATTCTGCCAAACGTGCCTTAAGCTAGCTCTATTGAAACATTGTGAGCTTTATTGACTGAGAAGGTTAACGGGAATGAGAGTTGGGGATCAGTTAACGAACAGTATCCAAATTAAACTCCGAGAAGTTGACGTCGAATCTTGTCAAGGCCGTATACTCGGTGGACGAGCAATATCGCATCAAATTGAACAATTGAATGTCATTTAGGTCATGTTTGAGAAGTTTCAACCTTAATTGGTGCGATCGAATTGATTAAAATTTTTTTGAGAAAGTCCAAAAAATGTCGTCCCACCCGTTATTATCTAATTAGAAGTGACAACAAATTGGATTTCAAGTTCATATTATTATTTTTATTACATTTAACACAATTTGTTTTGAGAGTAGGAATATTTCGAAATCAACTGATATATTGTAAATAAACCGTATCAATCAAAACTATAAAGTACCATTTGTAATATCTTTATAAAAATCACATTATCGATAATTGGCATCTATAAAAAGTGGAAGCTAATTATTCGGCGTTAGACATCATTAACGTTATCATTTTGTAGAAAAGCAATTTGATTTTGATTCGTTTGTTTACAACCTTTTTGTCATTATACGAAAGTGTAGTATGGCGATTATCAATAATCGCATCAATTCGCAAAAAATAACTTCCTCAAAAATTATCTCTAGGATTAAACGCGTATTATCTGATAATAAAACGTCCATCAATGTGTTGAAAAATACGTTCTATTTATATTTATCTTTTCCGCAACCAATGACAAATACGAGTATTGATTGACGTTGATGTTATCGTCAGTGAATCATTACCGTCACCATAAACAATGGATATAATTATCGCAGGTGATGTGTTCTTGTTGAATTAGACGATTTTTGTGCCATTAGGTATATTACCCTATGTGTTAGTATTGCAATAAGATTGTTTTATATTGTTTGCAGTTGCCATACAAGCACGTACTTCACCTACCAATGCATTATAGGTACATATTTGCAGAACAATATGATAAATGTGCTTATTATGTAGATATCATGTTATAACTTACACAACATAAATAAATAAACCCTGAATTTGAAAATAAATACGAAAATAAAGGAAGTACTCTTTAAACATTTTCTAAGAACAAATTTAAGGTTTTTTTTTTAAAGCTAATTCATGTAGCTTTGAAGTAATTGTAAATTCGTTGTTCAAATATTTGCTGTAATCGATTTTTATAATCCTCGCCTTAAGTCGCAACGAATTTTTTAGATAAGCGGTTTTGAGCGTATGCTTTTGAAATTTTGCGAAGAATCAACATTTGGAATTCATCAAATTGAATGCGCAATAAAGAATCATTTATAAATAACTTTATATAGGACACTGGGGTGATGTATGTAACCAAGCAAACGACGATATTGATAAAACTTTACAATAATGTGTTTGATTTCAATTTTTTTTTGCTACTTTGCCGGCTTTTCTTATTTAAATAGGGTATTTTGTATGTTTTTACAGATTGTAATAGACCTTGTTTCTCTGGATTTGTCCATATTGGTTTTAGTATCATTATTTGTGAAAAAAAAAAACGAAAGATAAAGCACTGCTTGCTATTTATCTCCTGACAATATGCAAGCCTGTTAAAAAAAATGCTGAGTTACCGTTTACAAGACTTTTCTATGGATTGATTCACATTCAACGACTATTTTTTGTTTCAACCCCTGGAAAAGAATTGGTTGTCTAACGTAAACACGTGATTTGAGAGAAGTAGCATTCAAAAAAATTCCCAAGTCGCCTATTATAGTGGGAAGGCGCTCCCTCCTGTTAAAAAAAAATTTTTTGAGGCAACTCCTATTACCCAAGTACAGGAATATTTTGGTTATTCAGTAAATGCAAATACTTTTCCCCGTTCAAGTTTCCGTCTATAAGAAATGGGTCCACGAGCTTATAGGTTTCCCACAATTACCATTCAAACATTCAACTTGAGGATGGGCTTCGTGAATCCAGTGAGGAATATTCGTCTACCTATAAATTTCCATCATTCTTTTGGAAAACCCCAGTCGTCGGTCAAAATCACCATCTGACAATTCTTGAATTGAGTGTACATTATACGGATGATAACTTTTCTCTTTTCAATATTTCGCCTACAGAACGACGATTTATACCACGGTTTAGTGCCAATATTGTGGTAGAAGTTTGAGAATTGAATAGCCATGTTTCCTCTAATACCTTCGTTAGTTGCGGTTTGCGGTCTTCCAGTTTTTGGCAAATTTTAACCATCCCAGTCAAAAAAAGCGTTTTTTTTTTCATTTAAATGCACCATTTTCAGTAGTACTATTAGTAATTACTAAATTCAACAATTACCTACTAGATGGTACAGGTTTATTTTTATTAATAACAATTCAAGTTGCTTATGCTTGTCTCCATAGTTTTTACTCTAACGTGTCAAAACTAAACACTTAATGTGAAGTACTTTATTTTTTCATTTTTTTTTCCAGGTAATAGTACTAAAAGCAATATAGACGAATCCGAAGTAACAAGCACTACTATAATCGGCAAAAATTTACAGGCGGTTCCATTTAAACAAATAGAGTTGAGGGTACTTCCGGTTAAACCGGAATTGCAGTAACAACAAGAAATTAGAAATAAGATGCATTATGTGTAACTACTCTTACCTGCAGTTTTATCAATATGATAGTTTCCGTTTTAAAGATATTTCCATAGCTTATCCCAAACCTGTATAACAAGAAAAAAATTCTTATAAAACACAAGTAATTTTACAAGCTAGAGAGTTTAAGAGGATGAAATGTGGAGAATGATTAACGATGGATTAATTGAGGATAATACTGGGTGTCCATGAAATTCTACATGCTTGTTGCAGATGATTTTAGATATATGCGACAAATTGAAGAAGCTGGTTCCTTGGATTATTTTGATTGTAAAGGTTGGACATATATCCAAAACGGCTTAGTTATAAAAACAAAGGATATTTAATAATCATTAAATTATCTATCTAGCTGGCCCTGCAAAAGCAATCATTTTATTTACTTGTTCTTCTAACCGTCGACGAGGTTGAAAGCAGATAAAGGAAAAAGCGTAGCCGGATTATTTCAACCGTCTCAACATTTTGCTATCATCAGCACCTTATAAAGAATTAAGAAAAAGTGCCATGATTAGAGAAACGAAACAGGTTCTGAAAAATTGTCCAAAACTTACTAACGTGAACTTTAAGTTAAGTTAAACTGTCAACGCCAAGCCCTACAGTTCCAAAAATGTACTTCCTAAAAAAGTCCACAAACCGGATAAATTTGCGAGTAGGCATGTTAGAATTTGAGTTTTGTTCTTACATCATTTGGCCTTATGCTTGATAATGAGGATCCTCATATCTATTCCGGATTAATTAAATAAACTTGTGTCGACTCTTTTGTGTTGTTATCCGTAAATGCCTATTTATACATTAGATATTAGATTAGTATTACTTTGTGCCACTTATGGTGTCTTTAAACTTTATATGAAATCAATTGCAACGCCTTCTACAACTTCTACTGTAGCGCTTCAGTTCAAAATGATCATTAATCGCTTATGAATGTATTTTACTGTTTAAATTAGGTACTAACTCTTTTTTTGCCCTTACAGAATGCTCCCAATTTCCGGTTGCAAGGCTACGAACAGTTCAAATGGAAACGACGGAAAGCGCTGCGCCGTTTCGACCAGAAGATCAACGAAATTCTATCAAAACTTGAATTATGGAAGAAGGACCTGAAAAAAATCGAAGGTAACTTCGGTACTGGCGTTGTAGCTTTTTTCCTCTTTATAAAATGGTTGATTTTCTTGAATATATTCATCTTCGTATTGATATTTCTGTTTGTCATTTTGCCGATGATTATCTTCAATCCGGCAGACCCTACGGATTGCTTCGAAGATGACAATTCCACGAACTGTTGTGCTGTAGATTATTTCAATCGATCGATCTCTGATAATCTGGTGGTATTAGATTTCGTGCAGGGGACAGGTTGGATGGAGCATACGCTGTTCTTTCATGGTTTTTATAGTAATGACATATTTACATATGCATCACACGCGTTCACGAATTATTACTCCTTACCTCTTGCATACGTTTCGGTTATTGTAGTCATATTGTTAGTATCGCTAGTCGCGATTGTAAGATCTGCCGCTAAAGGATTTAAACACAGAATAATTGAAGGGGAAGGTCAATTTTACCAATACTGCAACTTGATATTTGCCGGTTGGGATTTCTGCATACACAACGAGAAGGCTGCTATTATGAAGAAGAAGGTGATATATAACGAGGTAAAAGGCTGTTTAGAAGCGGAAAAACTAGAAGAGGAAAAGAAGAATCGCACAAAAGAAGAGAGAACAAAACTCATCGCTTTGCGCATATTTATAAATGTCATAGAGATTGTAATTTTGATTGCATGCGGTACTGCTATTTTCTTTGTTTTCACATTTTCGTCGGACAAACGTAACGAAACAGATGACGAATTTTTAAGTCTGCTTTACGGATTTTTACCGTCGATCACCATAGTCTTTCTTAACGTGGCAGTGCCGCTAATATTTAAGTTCTTAGTTGTATATGAACATTACAGTCCGAATTTCGTTATAAATATCCTACTTATACGTTGTGTTTTCCTTAGGTTAGCATCCTTGATAATTTTTTACGCTTCTATGTATACGATTGTTTCCTGCGAACCCGAAGATGGAGAATGTTCTAATAAACAGTGCGGTACACCAATGTGCTGGGAGACCTTTGTTGGACAGCACATTTATAAGTTGGCACTCACTGATTTCGCCACGCATATATTGTTGACGTTTGTGGTTAATTTTCCGCGTTCTCTTATTGACAAGAAGAGCAAAAGCAGAATTGCGAACTTTATTGGCGAACAAATGTTCGATTTACCGAAACACGTATTGGATATCATTTATACGCAAACTCTTTGTTGGTTAGGTTGCTTTTACGCGCCTATGTTGCCGGCGATGTTCGTCGTAATCTTCATTTTCATGTTTTACATAAAAAAATTCGCTTGTTTAGTTAATTCGAAGCCGAGTAACGTGATTCACAGAGCTTCGCGTTCAAACTCGATGTTCATGATAATACTGTTGGTTTCGTTTGTTGTGGCTATGCTCCCCGTTGCGTATACCATAGGTGAAATAAGACCTAGCCAGTCATGCGGTCCATTTAGAAATCTAAATACCATCTGGTCTTTTGTTACCAAAGCATTCATCAATACGCCGCAATGGATTCAACATTTTCTCGACTTTTTGATCTCGGCATTCTTCGCGATACCCGCTTTTATCATTCTACTACTTTGTCTCTATTACTATACGGCAGTGAATAGTGCCAATAGACATATGGTGAGAATTTTAAAAGATCAATTAGTACTCGAGGGTCACGATAAGCAATTCCTGCTGGAAAGACTGAGTTTGTTCATAAAGCAGCAGCAGGAGGCGCAGAAACAAATGAGACGATCTGAAGGGGATCGAAATGCTGCGAGTAACTAATAGAAATCTATACTTGTATATCACCGCGATTGTGATAGTATTGTAATAAAGAGAATTAAGGTGCGAGAAAGGTAAAAGTGGGAAATGTTGTTCGCATTGTACCGTTATGAATCTCAACATTTGTGAAGCGGTTTAATAATTCATTTTTTAGGGAAATCTGCAACAATTTATCGAGAAATAGATAAATTGACGAATTTGTTTTCAAGAGTGTGCTTTTAGAACTATTGTGTAACTAATGGACTTTTCTTTTTTAATCGCGTTCAAAGATAAGCAAGAGATAAAACCAAATGTAAACGTTCACTTCAAAATTATCGATAATTTTGATAGGAAGTTAGCTAATATTGTTGCATTATTCATTGCACGTGGAGAGCGAAATTAGTATTGGTTTCTAATGCAATTTTCCTGTTTATGCGTTTAATAATGATACTGTATCTATGATGTTGTATCTAGGAGTTCACTAGTAGTAAAGAATTGAAATCTTCAACCTTCCTTTAACAAGCAGTTAATTACTTACTTACCTTAAAACGCATTGATTTATCGCATTTAAGAAATCCCGAGACATTAGCAGAATCATATGATGTGTATTTTTCATGTTTAACGATGATTGCAGGTGCTTTTCTTTTATGCATTTCAGTATTTATCCTCTCAAGTTTTAGCTTATGAAAACAGTTATTTTATCTTATTTTAAGCTTGTAGAATGCTGCAATGTTCAAGTTTGTTCCAGAGCTCTTTTTCTTCTTTGATTCTTTCATCGCAAGATTTGTTACCTTCTGACAGACGCAAATGCTATTTTAATCATAGCTGTTGCAATCTTTTACACCGAAATGTCATCTGTGTTGGAAAATACGCGTATCGCATGAATCATTCGACTTCATCTATCATGTTTTATTACTAGCGTAGTTGGTATGCTTGCGTAATTTATGATCCGGATTAAATATCATAGAACAAAGAAATTTGCGCAATAAAAGTGAAAATACATGTTCAGTTTGAATCCCGTTCTACGAATAACTTTTTGTTTCTAAAAATACAAAACAATTGAATGAATTGTGCCGCAGATCCAGAATCTCGTATCAGAAAAACAATTGATCGTATCAGTTCACCGGAAATGGTTTCAAGTTTGGTCTCTTAAATGGAGCACCTTATTTGTTTTTCGCAATTTATGAGTTATCTGCATCTAAATGCTTTCACTTGTTTTACTGGATTAAAGAGCATAAATTATAGCAGCACAACAATAGAAAACATAATTTTTTGGCTTTAGCTAAACTAGAGGGGTTAATCTTCCGATCTTGCAGGCCAAATAAATGGTCTTTGAGTTCGTAGTCATTTGTTAGGAAACTGCTCATTTAAAATTGTTGCAACTTGCCGCATATTATGAGCTGGCGCGCCATGCTGCTGAATACGAAGACTATTTTGGTGATCGCTTGGGTGTACGTGTTGCACTGGTTTAATTTTGTAAGGTTTATTATTATTTTTTTTAGATAGTGATGTACTCTCTGAATATTTAAATCTAATTCGGTCGCAGTTGTTCTTGTTGATGCCTTTCTATGGCCTTCAAAATGAGCCGATACGCCTCCCATTCTCTGCTCTAACAGTCGAAAATACGTTTTTTCCGAAACTATCCTCTCCGGAAAACGTTGCTTATACAGATTTCGATATTTATCTACATCAAGTACATTTCTTTAACATGTCCACCTTTTCATTATGAAGCACTCCGATTCATCCTGCTTTAATGTGGGAATGAACCGCGTAGCACAAAAGCATCGCTGCTAGCACTTTAAAAGAAAGAAGTTTATTTTCTAACATGATGGGTTCAGAAACAGAATAACTCGTAGACTCCTTAAATGTACAAATATACAAGGTGTTCCATTAAAAAAAACCAAAGTTGGAGTAATTTCTGATGAACTGGCACAATCAATTGTTTTTTTAATTCGAGATTCAGAATCTATGGCAAACAATGCAATTGTTTTGTCCTTGTATCTTTAGAAACAAAAAGTTATAACAACGAATCATTTTCATGCTGTTATTTCGTCGTAATAAGCTACAAAATTGTATAAACGATAAATAATTGTTGCAGATTTTTCAGTATCTGCCAGTTTAATTTCAATAATCGTAAACAAAGGGTGTCATTTTAGCATCGAAGTTTTTATTTCCAATATAGTGTATTTATAAATGTATATAAAGAAAAATCTTATAAGCTTAGGATTAGGAAGAATTTTCTATATCATTCTAGAAATCTAACAAGAAAAAAAGGTGTTCGTTGCACTTGTTTCGATTTATTCCATTTCTACTTGATTTCATTCCGTTTGCTCAATTTAAAAAGAAAACCAAGGATTTCGTAAGCTCAAAAATTAAGGAAGCCAGCAAATTCGACCAATTTTTCTGTAGTTCCGTTCGCGTTAGAAATGTTTGAATTGAAATTGTCGATATTTGTTATTACTCAGTAATATGTAAGAACACACCTGCCAAAAAAAAAAAAACAACAATATGTCCGCCAATATTAAAGTAGAATATGTATTAGTACGATATTTTTATGTCGAATGTTTATTCCACTCATACATCTGCCAACCATTAGACGTAGTGTCCACTTAAGAACGTGTATTATATATACTCGATACATTTTATGCCAAAATATCCGTTCATTTAGTATTATTTATTGTATAGAGTTAAGTTATTCTAGATGATAGGGTAATGACATTTTCGCATGCAAGCCCAAATTAATGTAAAAACAGTTTAAACATATCTAATTTGGCTTGTTATGTTTCATACGTGTAATAGAAGTATAATGCTTACTTAAGAATTCTTTTCGCACTATAGGTATATATAGATGATAGGATGAATACCGTGAAGTATAGACCTCTAGTCTCCACTTTTTCCATTTCTATTCAAAATATTGTGATATCCAGACAAATTCGAAGCTTCGATTGAATTATGCAAGCATAGGTTCAAAAACTCTTATTGAAGGTTTGCTTGTTATTATTTTTACGGATGTTTGATCGATAGCTTCTATAGTCCTCAAAACATCTCAGATATTATATTGTATATAGGTTTCCTTACTGGCTTATCAATATGTAAACTAGTCATTTAATGTGAATGCATTTATACATATCTAATAACTCCAGCAAAACAAACATACTTCATACTTTCGAAGATATTTTGTTAAATTAAATTAAATGTTACGCATCTCTTGTCTCTATATACCTACAGTAGATAATAACAACCAGTAGCAGCTGGCGGTGACGTAACTGGGAGGTCAATTACAATGCTTCGTCGTCCTCGTGTTTTCGTTCCGCAGTACAATGTACGGAATGTGCAACGGAAATGTACGAGGGAATCGAATCGTTGCAACCCAGCCACAGTGCACCAGCCGCCGCTGATAACAACATATACTTTGAAACAATAAGCGCAACATAGGTCTTCTCTCGCTTGCACTTCCTCCTTTGTTCTTTTATCTTATGTACCAATTTTATTATTTTGGAATAATCCTTTGATTATTCAAAAGATTGTATAAAAGATCAATTAAGCGAGAGTATACCTTAATTCTGTACATAAGTATAGTAGATATGATTTGTCACTTGGCGTTTTTTTAAATTTTGCGTCGCATAAAAGACGGCGACGCATAATTTACGCATGATCATGATCCATGCGTACTTTGTATTTTTGATTTGTCTATTTATCAAGAGATCATGTTAATTGTGTGTCTCATGCTGAAATCTTGTGTTAATACTTAGCCTTTACTGCAAAAAATTGGGAAATATGTTTTTTATTGTCGGGACTACCAACTACGGGAAATGTAAAAAAATACTAAGTGGGTTAATTCATTAAAATATATTTATTTTGAAACAATTCTCGCGATATATCTTGACAACAAACGGATTTATCAAAATGAAAATTTTCAGCGGATAAAATGATTTATTTATTTTTATTAATCGTATAATCTTTCGTACGACTTTAATTCATCTAGAAATGTAAAGTTGCTATTAGAACATTACAAAATTGGGGATTGAACGAGTCTTTCAACGCATCATTATTATCAAATGTGATACCAATCCCTTGCTTTGTTACATTTAACCAGCGAATTGTTAGTTTGGAAAGTTTTCAAAATAAAACATATTTACCATAGTATCTAACATGGGTGTTGCTAGAGGGATGCAGGGAGGGGCCATATCCCCCAACCTTCCCACCCTAAATCTCTGAAATAATTTCACTTTCGTTTCTTATTTTTTTAATCCGGGGCGAAGTAATCAATTGGCGCCACCCTTGACCAAATTCTGGCTACGCCCATGGTATCGAAGCTGATTGTTTCAAAATTAATGTAAGATACCGGTTGTCGACCCAATCTGATTTAATAGCTGCGTGTAGCAGAGACAAGAATATTGTGATGGGGACGTTATACGATACTGTCTTCCATGTGTTGCATGTTCTCTTTTCTGTGAGGCACATACCTATTAAATCAAATCTGGTTGACAATTGGTAGGCTTTACTATCCCTAAGAATGTAACAAATTTTAAATAGATATAATATCGAAACTTTTTGTTCCTTTGTATTTATTTTATATTTAAGAATTTCTAAATACTTATTTTATATCATTTTAACTGTGATTTTATTTTTGAGTTGTTTTTATAGTAAACTATTACAATAAATGTACATTGAACTAAAATAGTGTATATTTATTCTTCTAAACAAAGTACAAATAATACGAGATTTGGAGATTCAAACAAGTAAATCTTATCAAAGGCAAAAATTGGCACTACAAAAATATTCAGATAGACGAGATCTATAATTTCAGGCTTATATCATAGAATTTATTCTTCAACGGGAGCATGCAACTAAAATAAAATATTACGTCAGCTTCATAGAATTTCATATTGTTCGTTACAAACTTACAGCTTCTGCAATATTTATCCAATCCAAAGCTTTTGCCATCTTATCACTAGCACCAGGCGTCTTATTCCAATTCCAATATGTGAATGAATTGAATACATCAACGATGTAGAATTTGCGATCATCTGTATCGTTGTCTGGCCTAATACTTTCTTGAAGAATTGCTCCCTTATACCCTTCAGGAATTTGGATTTCTTTCCCTTCGAGGGGATAACCGCGAAAAGAGGCTGCTAAATCTAGAAGGAAGGAAAACAATGTATTTGTTTTTCATAGCACTATAAAAGGATATTTTGTTTATTGAGGTTATGTAAACTAACCTGATTGTGAATCTTCTTTGGGTTTCACATACGTTTCGAAATATTCTGATATTTTCGCATCACAATCTGCATGTATCTTACAAGGAATGGATTGTACTTTTGTTTGATAATTTATCATCCCTTTTTGTATGTGTATTGTAGCCATTTTTAATGAAGAAGTAAACACACAACTTTGAAAACAATAATGTTCCTTTTTTTTGGAAAATCTTAGTAATTAACTTTCGAAACGTATTTATTCACAAATAACAATTTTTTTTTAATTAAATTAAGAAAATTGCAAACCGCTACTCATTTTGAAGTAATACACAGTTTTCAAAAATCATAATAGATGGCAGCAGATATATTCTTTTTTTTTCAGTAAATTTAATGAAAGTAAAAGTAATGAATATTTAAAGTAAGAACTATAGAAAACCCTTCTTTCTTCATTCGCATAAATAAAACAACACTCGATCTTCCATAACGTGTTTTTATTCCCCTCCCAACCTGGCCAGTCCCACCAACTTAAAAGTACCCGCGAAACTTAAATTTTAAATTAAGAATACAACAGAACGTAATTTCATTTTATAATTAACATTTTAATAACTTATCTAAAGTTAGAAAGATGTCTCAATAAGGCTCAATCAATCTGTTCAGTTTGAGTTTTTCTTCTTAGTAACTCTGATTTCACCTGCATAGGGGGCGCGTCAAACGCCAATATTAACCTAACATAACATTAATAATGATAGCAAGGACTGTGGCGTAGTATGGTAAACGACACATAAGTATCGGCACCCTCCGCACCACACAAGTTTAATTTATTATATAATAATATATTAATAGAATTTGCCATAGGTACGTCGATGATATTTTCGCGGTTTTTGATACTAAGAAAAGTAATATTCCGGATTTTCTTGCGACCCTCAACTTAAAATTTGAAACCATTAAATTCACAGTAGAAGAGAAGTGAACAATCAACTTCCGTTCCTAGATAGTTTAGTGATTAAAAATAAAAATAATAAGAAACTGGAAATTGATATCTATAGAAAGGAAACCAACACGAATAGGTACATTATGTGCGATTCTAATCACTGTGGACAACACAAAATGGCCGCGATTAGCTTCTTAATTAATAGATTGTTTAAATTCCCTCTAAGTAGAAGTAGATTTAAAAGAGATCTTAAATTCATAAAAAATGTAGCTATTTATAACGGTTACTCTTCTATAGAAGTCGATCGCATGCTTAAGAAAGTCCAACATAGGCTTTACGTAAGAAATTCCACCACCTTAATCCCGATAGAAACTAATAGTAAGAAATTCGTGAAACTCCCCTTTCACGGCATATCGAAAGGCGTGGGTAAGGTTTTGAAGAGTCAAGATATGAATGTATGCTTCGGTTCGCGCAACACACTTAAAAATCTTCTCGGTAATCCTAAAGATAAACCGAAAATGGGAGAAAGGTCGGATATTTATAAAATTGAATGTAGTCACTGTAATAAAGCCTATATTGGTCAAACAAAAAGAGCGAAAGAAACTAGATTCAAAGAACATATACGAAATTATCGCTACGGCAGATTGGACGCGTCGAGTGTGGCACAACATATAAATGAAACCGGGCATAGTATTAAATTAGAAGACTTAAAATTGATTAAAAACGTAACGTTGCCGCGAGAATTAGATGCGTACGAGACAGTTTCATAAAAAGTAATAAAAATCTGATAAACCGAGAAAACGGACCGTTGTCGTACTCTGTCCTTTTTGACCTTTTGCAGTAGGCCGGCACTCGTTTATATTTTGGGTCATAAAAGAGATCTTCCCGTTCATCTGGCCGTGTTTTTCGCATGTCGTAGTTTAAGACGCGTAGAGGGTAGAATTAGGCACTTGTAAAATACAATATTTCTTCTCGGAAGAAGGGATAGTTCATGCATGTTATTTTTCGCACGTCGTAGCTCCAAGGCGTGCAGGGGGTAGAAATAGGCACTTGTAAAGGATATCTGTTCTAAGAAGTAGGGATAGTACATGCATGTTTAGTTTTAGAAAAAGTTTTTTCTCACGTCATTTGGTCACCGGTTGATGATGAGGACCATTCGTGTCCTCGAAACGGCCGTCCCGGACTTTTTATTATATTATTATATGATAAATTAAATTTGTGTGGTGCGGAGGGTGCCGATACTTATGTGTTGTTTAACATAACATTAGTAGATTTTAGGCACAGATTGATCGTATTTTCTCTCAAGTCATACATGATAATGCAGAAATTCAGAAATGCGGATGTCTAAAACCGCAGAAATCTAGAAATACAGCGCTAGCGCTCTTTTTGCTAGTTTTAGTCATTACATACGCTAGTAAGGCAAACAACACTGCCGGTATAACAGAGCCTGTTGGCGACATCTCTTGAAGTGTGCCCATTACTGCACTTCCCCTAATTTAACTATCTGCCCCGTGTAGCAAATAGTAGCTATAACAATTATAGATGTCGCCGCGTAGCAATGTGATTAAGTATTCTATTTTTGAAAGTTTTTTAAATTCTTTTTATACAAAATTATTCTCCAATGCTAATGCTTTTTTCTTTTTCATAGTAGCCCCAATCAAAAATGTTTGAAATTGTATGTAGGGTAGATTCAAATTTTTAGTACACACGTATATACAGGATGAATCACATAAAGTGATACACACAAATAACAAAGAAAGAGAGCAAACATTGCAGATTCTGAGCAAGTACAGTTATTATGCACGATGGGGGCACATTTCTACTTCAACAGAGAATCTTAATTATTTAGCATTACGTCGCACAAAACACAACCTGCATCTCTTTAAATGGAATGTATATTTTATTTTGCGTTTATTGAAACCTACGTATTTTTGTGAGTACCTTAGCATAAATTGTAATATTTATTAATAAAAAATAATCGGTAGTTTTTAAAAATCCCCCCAATATTTAAAATTGTTAAGCGCGCGTTTACTGGACGCGTAAGTTGCGTAAAATGCAATTTTTGAAAGTGGATACCCATGAACTCTATTTTTGAATCTATTTGAATATGAAAATATTCAAATTTTAAACGAATTTAAGAAAGAAACTTCTAAATTAAAAATTAATGTAAAATACACAATGTGTTCCAAATAACGGCTTCCTAAATAATATACATTCCTTTAAAAAAATGTAGGTTGTGATTCATGTGACGTAATGCTAAATAATTGAGATTGTCTGTTGTAGTAGAAATATGACCCCCATCGTGCATAATAACTAGAGATGACCAAGTCGGGTGAAATTATTATTTTCTTGCAACAACTAGACAGAGTCGTGTTTTGTCGACTCTCAGAGAAACCAGTAGGCAACACGAACCTTTTCTTATGAGACGAATAGGCACGAGTCTGTCTAGTCGCTGCAAAAAAATTATAATTTCACCTGCCTTGGTCATATATAACAATAACTTTACCTGCTCAGAATTTACATTGTTTGTTATGCTTGTTTGTTATTTTCGTGTATCACTTTAACAGGTACACTTGTACGTAGCAAATATTGTACTTTGTCTACCACAAATAAAGCAAATACGTTTTGCAACTCTGTGTTGTTTTGTATATAATATATAACATTTGTGTCATAATTAGAGCGGGTCACTTTTGTTGTTTGCACGCCAAGGCAATACTATGTTTTAGTTATTTATGCAATACATATTATATTACTATATTGCTCATTAGGGTTTAACGCAAGTATATGTCGGGAAAGAGTAATGTTAATTTCTTTATTTAATTATAAATATTATATATAACCCACGTACCTTATCTACATGGTTCAAATAGAATAAGATTGCTGAAAAGTTTGCAGCATTAGGTATGTTTCCAGATTTGTCTCGCTGAATGGTTTTCGTCATGATGAAAAAATGTTCTTATATTTTGGGAATGACCGTTCCACATCTACGGATGTAAGACACGCATAATTAAAATAATCTTGATTAATAGATAATGGATCAGGTGAACCATCTCCAATTTGTATTAATCTAATAAAATCAGAACCTTTGTTTATAATTTCCTCGAAATTTTTCACATGCTCCTTATATCGCTTGTTGCACCCAGCAATGCATGTACATCTTTCACAATTTGCACTGACTGCACAAATGACAAAACTGTATTTTAAAATTTTTCTATCGCGTCAAATAAACCGGCATAATTGTCGTAAATAATTGTTAAATCTATTTCAACGGAAGTATCTTGAAATCTTATTTGGCTTTCCTTAATAGTTGCAACTTCGTCGGGATTGAATTGTAAAACCATAAATTTTATTTGTTCGAAAAATCTTGAGTTATAAAAATCTGCCTTCAACGATGTGACCCAACGTGTGAGAATCAGCTCTGGTGATTCGGGAATACCGGGGCACCATCCGTGAAGTTCTCACATTTGTTCTAGATAACATTTGCCAATCGTTTGGCCCACAATGCAACGCATTGTTGCCGGGCCATTGTTCATAAACATCAATAGTTGATTAGGTGACTAATGTGTATACTATTGACTGTATACTACTAACATGCTTTGTACAGTCGTATTTGTGCCAGCAGATTTATTGCAAACTTTACACATTATTTTAGCACCATCATAATATAAGTTTGGAAATTCACCCGTATACTTTTTTATATTTTCAAGAGATGGTCGCCTTTTGCGTTTCTGTTCGTCCGACATACTATGAATTAAACAAACAACGTCCGACTAACTCGCGTGGAGACCCAAGATGAACTAACACAAAATGTGATTGCTTCGCTTTCTGTGTTGCGCGGGATGTTGCGTACTGGATACGGTTCCTATATACAGACACCCTGGCCCATTCTAGTCATTATAATGGATAAATAAGTAAATATACGTAACAAATTGCATTATATTATATTTATTTTGAAGATATACAAGAATCAATGCTTATTCTATTAAAAAAATATATTTAATCGATTATTATGAAATTAGCATAGATCATTATAAAATCTTGGAAAGGGTTTGCATTTTCACATAGTATCTCTTAATTTTCCCAGATGGCGTTTGGGGTATATTTTCAACAAATTTAACACCAGCTCGTAATTTCTTATTATCGTCTACCTGATCATCAACAAATTTCTTTAGACTGTCTTCGCATATAGCGTTTTTATTTTTTTCCGTTAACATAACCAGCGCTAGGGGATGTTCGTTGTCTAGTTCGTGAGGTATGCCGACCACGACTGCCATTTTGACAGCGGGGTGATTGAGAAGAATTCCTTCAAGGAGAGCGGGGGATACGTGCCATCCCCTATATTTAATTAATTCCTTAATACGGTCAACTATGTAGAACCAGCGATCTTCATCGTAATAGCAAATATCACCAGTTTTTAACCAACCATCTGAATCCCAAGCATTCGTAGAATCTGCGTTATAATAACCGTTCATTTGGTAATTTGTTTTTAATCTCAATTCGCCTTTTTGGTTCGGTCCTACGGTTTTACCGGTTTCTATATCAACAACCTGTAGAAACAGTTTGGTTTTTTTCAAAACAATTACGTATGTACACTGCCGTTCAGTGAAGTTCGGTCATACAATAAAAATCTATTATATCACACTGTATACAATTATTAATACATAAAATTAGAAAAATATTAAGCGTACACTCTTTTCTAAGGGATTAAAGCCATAAATTATTATGTAAAGTAGAAATATTGCGACAACCACAATAAAGTCCCTTTTATTATCATTCCAAGAATTTCTCGGAAGTACCGATCTTTTGAAACGGGTCGTTTGGGGATTATTAACGAACAATACATTTAGGAAATATACCGCAGTATCACTCTTGTTTATTTATCACGGGCGTAAAGATATAAATTTGCTTCATTTTACTGTTGAACGTGTGTTGGTGTGCATCTGTCGTTTTTGGGCGAAAGTTTTAAGAAAATTTACTTCAAAATGGCACGTGGCAAGCCTACCAGTGTAGAAACACGTTCACGCATTATTACGCTGTTTGAAGAAGGATATTCGGGGCGGCAAATTGCTGAAAAAATAAATATGAGGAGCTCAACAGTAAATGATATCATAAAGCGATATCGGACAACTGGAACTATAGAAAATCGTGTTCGTCCTGGAGCATCTAGGAAAACAACAAAAGCTGAAGATTTGAGAATTGTAATATTAAGCAAACGAAATAGAAAATTAACAGCGCCACAAATAGCAGCCGAAGTCAATCGCGGCCGTGAAGAACAAGTTTCGGCGAGTACGGTAAAACGTCGACTTCAACAAGCGAACCTTCATGGACGCATTGCCATTCGAAAACCCTTATTACGTCGGGGCAACAAAGCAAAACGGCTACAGTAGGCCCGTTCTCATCTAGATTGGTCGTTAGATGATTGGAAACACGTGCTTTGGAGTGACGAGTCAAAGTTTGAGGTTTTTGGGCAAAATCGACGAGTTTATGTCCGAAGAACTAAAACCGAAAAGTGATCCCGAACTGCATTGTGCCTACAGTGAAGCAAGAACGTAGTTCTGTGTTAGGGTGGGGATGTTTCTCCTTTGCTGGGACCGGAGATTTATGCAGAGTGCAGGGTGCAATGAGGAAGGAAAATTATTTTCCAATACTCCAGAATCATGCAGTGCCATCGGGATTGCATATAATACGCCGTAACTTTACATTCATGCGTGACAACGGCCCAAAACACACTGCGTTAGTGTGTAAGAACTATCTAAAGGAGCATGAAGAACAGCACACCCTGAAAGTAATGACATGGCCCCCACAAAGCCCAGATTTGAACCCGATAGAGTTGTTGTGGGATGAACTGGACAGGAGGATCCGAAAAATATGCCCAACTTCACAAGAACATTTACGGAATATTCTGCAACATGAATGGATTAATATTCCACAATCCGTTTTTACAAAACTTATCGAAAGAATGCCTAGAATAGTTCGAGCGGTGATTAACAGCAAAGGAGGTTTTTCCGATGAAAAAAAAAATAATGTTCAGTATGTTACATTAGGCCAGAATAACTTTTTATTTATTTATTTTTGTCTTTTTTACCTGTACATACAATAAAATTGCATTTTGTTTTTAGTTTCGTTTGTTTCTGTAACCTTTTCATGTTTTTTTACCAACCGACCGAACTTCTCTGAACGGCAGTGTATATACCACTTTCTACATACCTTATACCATATGCCAGGTAGTGGTCTACCACAGGAGCGCAATTTATTTTTAAAAAGTAACGTTTCTCTGGTAGATTTCGGGTTCCTTATTGTTATTATACCACCTACTTCAGTACATCCGTAACCTTGTACGATTAGAACATTCGGGATGGCTTTCTCCAAACCTTCAAACAGTTCCAACGATACTGGCGCTCCGCCAACAGCAATTTGTTTCAAATGTTCAAAGTTTAAATGCGGTGGTTTGTTCGACTTTATTAATAATGTTGCTTGTGTGGAAGCGAGAAGAGTCAGTGATACCTGAAAGCGTATTCGAAATGATCAATTTCGGAAAATAGAAAATGTTTAGCAGCATATACTTTGTATTTATCCATCCAATACCATGATTGGTCTGCATCGAAATTTGGAACCATTAACCTGGATGCACCGCATAACGTTGCTGAAATTAAAATAATGACTGCGGAAACCCAGTAAAGCGAAGCAAAACCTAAAGTTACATCCAAATCAAAGCCGAAACCACTGTAAATAGAATCAACGGTATAAAATAAATACATAATTTTTAACTTACGTGAATGTAGTTGATTGCTGCAATAAGGTATAGTGGTTAATACAAATTCCTTTTGGTAAACCGGTTGTTCCACTGCTAAAGAAAATCACAGCAGTTTTGAAAACGTCGTCTACGATTTTCGGCTTAAATACATCTTCATTGCTTTTGGGTGTCAAAAAATCCTCAAATACGAATGAATTAAAGGGAATTACCTCGACAGACGGTAAACCGATAATGTTGGCAATTTCTTCTAACACTTTTTGAGACGCTTCCGAAGCGAAAATCATTTTTGGTGGAACTTGATTGAGAAGGTGTTTCATGTCTTCAAACGACATCATTGGATCAAGCGCGCTAACTTTGGCACCGAGAAATAATCCAGCTAAGTAAGGTACGCAAGAGTTTAAGCTATTAGGAGAACAGACGCAAATTATGTCGTCTTCTTTAATACCACGATCGGACATTTCTATTGCGGCTCTGATGCATTTTAGCAGGAGTTCTTCGTATTTATCATCTGTTCCAGTTATTGCATCTACCTGAAAATTTGCATTGTGTAATAGGTGAAAATTAATGAAGACTTAAGAGACGTTAAAATTATGAAATGGTAAAAATCAACCAAGAGCTGATTAATTTTTTTATTGGAATTATGGAAATAAATTCATGATTTCTCAGTTGTTTATGCTAAATCCAATAACAGAGATATAGATATGTATACAAAGTGTTCCTTTTAAAAATATATACAGGGTGCGTATAAAGTATTGCACCAAATGGAAAGACGTGCGAGCGATAAAACAATAGAGGTTTGATATTTTTAACATCTCTTTTTCTTTTTAACTGGTTTTTGTTGAAATACTAAAATCATCATTGTTTTTTTATACTTTTTTGTTGAATTCTTATTTTTTAAATTAGTAGAAAAAAAAACATGTTTATTTTACATTGTAAGATCTTCTTACATCGCATCGGGATATCTGTTAGGCTCTTCTGGGATGATTTCCAGTGTATTGAACCGATATTTTATTTCTATTGGGGCATTACGCTACTTCGGCAGTAACTGATCTAGTAATTTTTTGATAAAAAGTGGCTATGGTGGTTCAGAGAGACGTCTTTAAGTAGTGTTTAAATGTATGGCTTTGCTTTATTGCAGATTTCTGCTTAGTTTTTGTAATTGCGGTGTAACGACCTCTCGCATTCTGTCATTTATGCAGACATTACATTAATTTTGGAATGATACGAGGTTTCTGCACTCTATCACTGCGTACCTAGCGTTTGATTTGTGGTGATAGGTAAATAACATATTTTTGAGGAAAGCCATGCGAAGAAAGCAAAAAAAAGTTAAAATCATACGCTAAAATCTACAATTTACACTAAGAAAAATGTACATATGCGAGGCAGTTTCCAGGTTAACGCAGAAATAACTATCACTTTTGTTAAAATGATTCCCTTGTAAGTCTATGTACTTTTCCCAGCGACGCTTCCATATCCTTAATTCATTCAAATTGACAGCTTATTATACAAAAAAAAGCATTTGCGGAAGTAACGAGGCCTCATTCAATGAAAATCTCTGACCTCCGAGCGAAACTTTAAGCTTAGTAACGAGAGAAATATCGCTGGAGAGCTAGATTGCCTTTTTTGAAAACAGGAACAACTTTACTAACTTTCCAGGCGGTTGAAAAAGTGGTAGTGCGTTCAATCAAATTAAAAAGAATAATCAAATCATCATCACACGAGAGCGTAACTATACAATCACTGCTAGTGGCACACTCAATTTAATATGATTTAACACTTATGCGACCTGGAAAACAATTTAGAATTCTGCTACAACTTCCCCAATCTACGCACCATAAGCGCATCTCATCTCTCGTTTAAGCAATACCCGAACACGATGATGCTCGTTGCGATAGTATATAATACTTGTTCGTTTCCATCTTTTAAATTAAAAAATAAACTTTTTGGTGGGGGGGGGAGGCTGTTTCTCCAAACAAATGTTTGTTATAGCGAAAAACAGTTTGATTTTTGTCTACTTTTTTTCATATCTATTATAGTTTCTGAGTTATTGAGAGGGTAGTGTTGAGCTTAGGGTGCTTTATACCCCGCCAGCGTGAGATTGGGCAGCTAACACATCCGTTACCGTTGTTCTTACACTACCACTCATGAAGTTTTATTTAAATCGGTGAAATACACTTAACTGTGCTTCCTTATTAGAATATTTTATTCTAATAAGGAAGATAAGACTTTATTTGAAAGTGTACATAAGTAACATAAAAAATAATAAGGAGAGAGCGCCAAACTGAAATAACAGAGCATAAAGTAAGTTATGCACTTCAAAAAAACCATTGCCCAAGGCGGAATCACAGTTTTAATATTCACTTCATGTACTGCATCTTCAAAACAAAAGTAAAAAAATATACGTTTGAACGAACAATCAGATTTGTGCCACATCCCGCTATTTTCTATTCCACATCAGGCGTTCTTATGATATTGTCACCTTGATCTGGTAGTAGATAATCTGAAACACGCAAATAAGTGTTTTAAGGTAAATGTATAGGTGGAAGATCAGAGAAATTACCTTCCATCGTTATACTTTTATATGACACCAGCAACGACTACAAACTTGAAACTGCTCGTTTGCTGTATGTATTTACTTGCTATTGTGTATCTCTGATAAGCAGAAGAAGAGATATTGTCTTTATTTAAAAGTTAATAATAATAGTGATAGAGTTTGTTCTGTGATAAAGAAGCCACTGCATAACAAATGGATCAGTCGTACACATATATGTGTAATAACAAACAAGGGTGTAAATAAAAATAAAAGAACACGTAAGCAAGTTAAAAGAACAAATAAATAAGTAGGTTAAAATTAGCCTCACACGTACTTGGAATTTAGTAATATTATCCAATTTTAAACTTTTTCTCGAGAAATGTTGGAAAAATCGTCGTTGTCGAAAGGTTATTGTTTATTTTCTCAATTATTTTTTCTAATTTCCAACCGTAGATTATTAAATCGATTAAGTCAAGCGACGCCCTTGATGCAATAGAAACCATTTGAAATGCCTTGTAATTCCATGGCGAGGGTGTGCATCTCTGCTACAATCTTGTCAAGTACATCGAAATTATGTTGGTTACCACAGGGATAATACTAATTTTCACAAGTTTAATGAACTCTCCTTTTTTAATAAACCTCGCTTATTGTATGTGTAAGACGAGGATGGGGAAATTGGAGGGAAGAATTCATCAACACTACTCCGACTCCCAATTAAAAAGAACTAACACGATAAATTTGTGAACTTGCAGCCTTCAATATGTCGCGGTGCGAATTCGTAGGTCACATGCTGATCATCTTGAATTATGTTGCGCACAGCCTCGATGTTATTTGGAATAATAACCGATTTTGGTAGACCTTTACGAAATTCATCATTCTGCGAACCAATTGTAAACAATCTTTCCTGATGGTGCTTCATTAACAAAAGTTAAAAAGAAGTGACGTAAAATCTTAATAGCGTCATCTTGTGGTCGTTTGTATGAGCTTAAGGTGCTACCCATGTATGCACGTGGCAGACGGTTCTAATAAGTATGTATAAATGAGGCTAACATAAGTTTTAAAGTGACCTCTACATGTTGTTGGTTGCACAAAGATTTCTTTTAACACCTGATTCGCTTCGACTGTCAATCCTCAGAAGGACATACTACAACTTTGTAGAGGGTAAAATGCTGAAAAGTAAGTTTTGGTTGATTATGTAGATTCATAGGTACGTTCTGGACTTTGGAGGCTGCTGCCACTCCTGGACTAAAATTTACACATAGAGTAAATTATTTATGTTGTTCATGCTAAGATAACATTAGAAGAACGGAATATACAAATATGTAAGATAGAGAGAAGAAAAGTATTCTCTGTGTTTTGTCTAAATATGTATTTTTACTGAAAATAATGCATTGACTACGAAGAAATATGATACGGGATAAAAAATATTTTAAATATTTTTCTTAAAAATATTGATAATTTTTGTTTTATATAATTTTGCTAAATGAAAACACAATGAAGCAACGGAGAAGATATGCTTACAACAATGAATTATTGGAAAAAAAGCAATGTTAAAATAGTAGAATTTCATTCTTTTGCTTGCTAATTCCTAGATTAGAGTAACCTCACATACAGCACCCATTTATAAAATAATTGATAAATTTATATTCGGAGGTGGTATAAGAATAACTCACCAGAATTTATTTACTTCTGCATTTTTTTTTGTTCTGATCTACGCTGCTATTTCGAAGCAATTAAAATTTTGTTGAGAATTGTGGATGTCGCGAATGACCTGGACTTGAATCAATGAAGCATTCGGTTTGTACTTATTAGTTGAGATTACCTTAAGGAAAATGTCTATCATTACCTTTCCTAAAAATGTTTTTTTTTTTGCTTATTTACACCATCTTATTATTATCATAGTTGTAGTCGGATCATGGCACAGATGCCTTTGGCCACTGCGACCTTAATAGATCTATTGTAATAGAATGCCCTTGTGCGTGTTAGAATAGATGGAGGTTTTTAATGAAGGGTCCTCTCAGTTCAGTAGAAGCAAGAAATGGCCTACCGAAACGTTGATGTCGTCCGCGACTGATGGTAACACATTTACATAGGATGTGTTTTGCTGTCTCCAGAGGGGCTACATGACCTGTCAGAAATCCTGCCAGTAATTTAAGATCCCTTTTGCTAAATGATTTTATTTTATTTTATTTTTGGCGAGCCTGATATGATATCGTCCTCCCATGTTTTTGGCTCATTTGGAAACCACAAAATGGATAGGATATGTTCGCTGCTTCTTTAGCCAGCTAATCTGCTTTTCATTTCATTTGTTCTCTTGGTGGTTTGAGATCCACCGTAAAGTAACTTAGTTACTGCGTCCCAATTGCCTTAAATTGTGCATAAGTTCGTGTATCAGACCAGATTCCTATCTTATTTTTATTGCCTTCGAAGTGTTATGTTCATGGATAATTGATGCTTAAGGAATAGAAAATATAATAAACGTCATTGAAATTATTAAGATCCGTGCAATAAATTTACTATTTTTTTTTAATGGAGATTATTGTCCTCTTTGCAACAATTAGTTTTAGTAGCTTCACAGTCTTGCTATCCAAATACATTCATTCTTATTCTATGCCGAGCTAACAGGTTCTTTTCTTCGAAAAATCATTTTATTCTTTGTTAATACGCTTCTTAAAATTTCGATAATCATTTCAGTTCCTTGAGTAGATAAGCATTAATGCTGAAATTTATTTAACACTGGTAAATTTAATAGAAACCAGTGTCTCGTTAGTTATTTAACACAATTTTACGGGTAAGTCGAAGTACTTAATGGTTAAAGTATTCTTTTCATTATTTTATCTCCGTGTGCTTCAAATAACTCTAATCCATAAACACGTATTTCATTTGCACTGTTATTTGAACTATAAAGATACATTAATTAGTTAACAATTCGCATACACGTAGTACTTATAGAAAACGTAATACTCGAGTGAAACGATATTATTGCTTTCGTCAATAAATTGATAATTAGCCCACGTCATCCTGACCCTAAAACGGGGAAGTTATCGTATTAAATATTTACCATAGTTCTACAATCAGTAACTACTAACTAACTTGGACGTCTTGCGTGCATACTATGTGTACCTGGGGACGATTATCCGATTACAAAGTATTTATTTCAGGAAAATGCATAACGAACATGTTATAAAAACTTAGTTTAAAACGCATAAACTACATATATGTACATCGCGAATTAAAGGGAAAGAAATTTATGGGTTGTTACTTACTTGCTACTTCTCATACTTGTACTTATAAAAGCAACATTTTAATCATGTCGATTTAGTATCTAGAAGAACCCCTTCTAGAATTGTTAAAGGAGGTGAGTTACTCTTTTCTAGCTGAATTCTTGCGTAGTAGGAAGTAAACCCAAAAATGCAAAATTTTCCAAAAACGATTCAAGAGCCTCAAATAACCAAGGATAATATTATAAAAATGCCCAAATTATATCATGTTCCAAGCAAATATGGAATAGGCTATCAACTGTTTCATTACATGAAGAAACATAAAGACTCAATAGCCCAGGTAACGCAAGTACAAACATGGAAATTAGTTATATTTTCCTCATTTCCAGATTGATGGGCAAACAGAAGAAATAGACACCTTCGACAACCTTCTAAAAAGATGTATTAGGACCGCAATAGAATTACAAGCACGCGGTGTCACCTCCAACGATATAGTCTGCATTTGTAGCTACAACCAATTAAATGCTTGCGTACCATATATAGCGAGCTTGTTTATTGGTGCTAAAACATGCGCTTTAGATTGGTCTATGTCCTACGGCGATTGTAAGCATCTACTATCCCAGGTGCATCCTAAAATTTTGTTCGTAGTACCTGAAAGAAAGGATTTGTTCCAAAAATTGTTAGATGATACATCATTGGAATTTGAATTGGTAGTATTTAGTGACGAAGAAAATGATAAAGGTTCCTTTCAAAATTTCTTGCTAGAATTTCGCGAGGAAAATAAGTTTGAACCCGTGAAAGTAGAGAATGAACGCGATACTATTTTCATACTGTTTAGCAGCGGAACTACTGGTTTGGCGAAAGGTGTTTGTTTAAGCCATTATGCAGTGCTACATCAAGTAATGAACTATGAGTAAAAGCCGTTCATTTACTTGAGTTACTTGAAATTTTAGTAAATACCACTTTTAGCTCATTTGGTTTTAACACTTCCAGAACTTTATTCTTCACTTCATTGTACTGGATATCTTCTGTATTCATATTTATTCACAGTATTTTGGCAGGAAGTGCAAGAATCCTTTATAAGTCATTTAACGCGATAGAAGTATGGAATGCAATCGAGAAGTTTAAAGTTAAAATCGCTAAAATCAGATTTTCAATTTTGAATTTATTCTTCCATACTGCAGGTGACGTTGCTGTTTCTTGCTCCTAAACAAGCAATTGAGATGATTAAAGTAGGTAGGCCAGATGGAATCGATACTTCTAGCCTGCTCGATTTTCCTGTTGGTGGAGGGCATTTATTTCCAGAATATACATTAACTTTAAGAGATCTATTACCTGGCACCAATATTTTTCTCGCTTACGGTCAAACGGAGATAGCTGGTATCTTCGCGTGTTTTAGAACAAATTCACGAAAAGATGTACTTCTATTGCATAGCAAACCCAAGTCCTGCGGAAGACCAATTCAAGGGCTTTGGTATAAAGTATATCACTGCCGATTGTTATGTTATTGGTATTTATTGAAAATTGATTTCAGGTTGTTGATCTTGAAAACGAGCAACCTTTAAGTTATAACCAAATCGGAGAATTACGTGTTAAAGCCGATTGAACCTTTAACGAATTCTATAATATGCCTTGTACAGATTCATGGGATGCAGAGGGTTGGCTAAGATCGGGCGATGTGGTATATTATGATGAAGACTTCTGCTTATACGTAGTTGATCGCATCAAAGAAATGCTAAAATACCAATCGTGGCATATAGCTCCCGCTTTCTTAGAGGCAATACTGATGGAGCATCCCGCCGTTAAAAGTGCGGTTGTTATCGGGATTCCTCACGATGAAGATGGAGAACATCCTTTGGGAGTGGTAATTTTAGATGAAAAGGTTGAAAAAGTAACTCCCCAAATGCTGGTCGAGTATGTTAATTCAAAAGTTGAAGATGATAAGCAAAAATTAAGAGGTGGAGTCATTTTCGTTAAGGAGATACCTCACACCCCTTCGGGGAAAGTGAAACGAAGATTATTGAAAGAACAGATTTTGGAGGAATTAAGTCAACAGTAGAAGAATTATTATCGCAGTAGAAGTTGCAAATTCTAGAAGTTTAGAAGAATTTAAACTTAATATTTCACTATATTTACTCTGAAGTTCCTAAATAAAGTGCCTACGTATTTTTATTTGGGAAGTAGCTTTTGGCTTGCACGTGTACATTTGAATTTAATTGCGTAAATCTAGAAAAATTTGGAAAACAATAAGGTAGTACGTGGATTGTTATATACTTTCAAAAGTATAATTTTAAGTGTGCTGGTTTAATATTTATAGATACGCCTGTTGCATCTGTTTTGATCTTCTTTCATTCATCTTAATTGCAGAGAATCCTTGGAGAACCTTGGAAAATGCAGATGGCGATTGGATTTTCTGCAGTGAAGGATTTTCATTCTTTTAGAGCTTAAATAACAGAGGAGAGTTTTGTAAAAATGCCTAAATTATATGATGTTTCATGTGAATATGGAATAGGTTATCAATTTTTTCATACGAAGGAACGTAAGGACTTAATAGCCCACGGAGATTGTCTTAATAGAATGTGGCTTTGATTGTCTCCAAAGCACGGTCATGGAAGCCGTGCGAGGATGAAGTAGACCGGGTTGGTAACGGCAATAGTGAAGACATTTCGTTACTTTGCGGTGCTTCTGCTTAATTGAATTATCATATCTTAAGGATTAGGCAAGCATTAATAGCATGCAAAAACATGAGAAGAGCACAAAAAAAGGTGACGAGATTTCTTGGTAGAGCTATTGTAAAGGCATTCCTAAAAATTTACTTCTATAATTCTGTCGTCTACAACGAAAGGATATATTTATAGATGGTAAAATATATTTTGGAAATTTCTTTTTGAAAGAATATACTGAACACCTATTGTGATAGGCGACAGGAATCGTAATTTGAAGGCTTACAATTGCTATTGTCCACAGCAAGGACACTGTAACTATATTCCGTTTTAAAATTAGCAATAAAGAAAATTGATATCTGGTTGTTTTCATTTTTTTCATCATACTTTGGTAGTTACATACTTAGAAGTTCTACTGGGGTACGATCTATTGCTACAATGCGCCTTTCTGTTATTTTTACAGACTAATGTCCGAACAAAACAAGAAGATACCCGTGATAACGTTCTACAAAGATATATTTGGACTTCAATCTAATTAAAAGCACGTGGTGTCACTTCGAAAGATATAATTTGCGTCTGCAGTTACAATTAATTAAATCCCTATGCACCGAATTTAGGTGTAATTTTTATACTTTAGGGTCTGTTACTATCGCATGTGTCCAAAAATTGCATTTGTGATACCGAAAAGAGAGGATATCTTCCAAGAATGATTGAAATGAATTGGTGATATTTGAGAAAAACTCTTTTTAAAATGTCTTCGAAGAATCTTTCGGAGAAGGCAAATTCCAACTCGAGAAAATGAAAGAGCGATCGTGATACCATGCCGATGTTTACCAGCGGAACTAGTACTTTGGCAAAGGGTTAAAGCCATTATTCTTTATTTCATAGTGCTGAATACCTCCTGTTTGCATATTTATCCACAATATTTTGTTAGGTAGGATCGACCATTGAAAATGTTAGGTTGAAATATATGAAAATTTTAGAATTTTTGGATTTTGAATTTCGAATTTAATCTTCGTTCTGGAGGTTACGTTGTTCTTAACAATTGGCCCACATCGAATTTTTGGAATGAAGTATGTAAATGAGAATTTCTTTATTTAATTATTGAGATTATGTTGTTGAATTTTAATTTTAGTTCGTTGATTTTGAAATTGGCCTATCTCCAGATCGGAGTATTGCTGGAAAGGCATCTAGCCTTTAGAGAGTTGCTTTGCTTTTGCTTATTATATTATATATAAAAAAAAAATTTAGAAACTCAATGCGTCATGCATTTTTAGTGTCACGATCCAAATAAAAGTCACACTTTAAAGATCTTCCAGCTGTTCTTAAGGTCTTGTCGAACAGCGTGCATTTCTCAGTATACTAAAAAATTATTGTAAATGGCGTGTTTTTGCAAATTGTTTTTAACAACAACAGATTTTGCTACACAAATGTAAGGAACGGCTTCTTTGCGTGCAACCATATAATTTTTTGCAGTAATAATACATACGCGTAAGCATAATTTGTTTAGAATATGGAATATTAATTGTTCGCGATTACAAAACAATGCAGCGTACATACTATCTTTGGATGGTTTCAAGAAATCGTTAAGTAATTGTTTGTAGTCACGGAAAGCGTTCAGATTACACATTGCATCTATTTGCGACAAATTTAAAGACAAAGACCAAGTCGTCTGACAATTGTATGCTTACAGCGAGAGTTTGAGCGCTAAGCACTAAGTGATAAAATTACCTACAAACGGTGATAGTATGGGTGGTAAGGATTATATCAAAAATTCAAAAGAATTACTTCAAGGTGTTAAATTAACGTTTTGTTTTTAGATAGCAAAGATGCAAAGAACAATGTAATAAAGATGCCGGACTTGAATTATTTCCCGAATCCGTCAGGAGTTGGCTGCGAATTGTTTGAGAGAATGAAGAAAAATAAGGGGCTATTAGCACAGGTTGTTACTTAAATCTCTTTAGGTTATTTTTCTAATTCTAAACTGTTGTGCTTCTGTACTAAATATTTCCAAAATTAAATAGTTATTGCATTAAGGACCCTCTTTGTTTCAAAAATATGTCATCTTAATCGAAGCATCGCCCAATTTATAGATTTTCCAAATATATTTATTTTTTAGTAATTTTTTGTGCTTTATCTTTATATTTACACTTTACAATTACTCTTATTTACTAGATTCACTTTCTATCTTAGATTGACGCTCACACTGGTGAAACGGACACCTACGATGACCTGCTCAAAAGATGTACTCGAGCTGCTATTACATTGAAAGCACACGGTATAACCTCAAACGATATTGTTTGCGTATGCACCCACAACCAATTAAACAGCTGCGTCCCATACTTGGCTGGCCTATTCATTGGTGCAAAATTGTGCGCATTGGATCCCTCTATATCTTTCAGTGATAGTAAGCACTTGCTTAGCCAAGTCAAACCTAAAATAATTTTCGTGATAGCTGAAAAGGAGCAGATGTATAAAGAGTTATTGGATGAGATTTCGCTCAATATCGAACTGGTGGTTTTCGAAGATGAAGAGAGTTTCGGAAAATTTCTTATTGAATCACCCGAGGAGGATGTATTCGTTCCTGTGAAAGCAAAAAATATTTTTGATACCTCAGTGATAATGTTCAGTAGCGGAACTACTGGATGGCCCAAAGGAATCTGTTTAAACCATTTCTCTCTGCTATCTCAAGCAACAAATTTTATGTAAGTAAGTGCCGTGTGATGAATGTTTCCACAAGTTACAGATATTTTTGTAGATTATTTAATTTTAATGGTACCAGGTGCTTGTCATTTGCATCGCTGTATTGGATTTCAGCTGTGTTCTTCCTCATCTCAAGCATTCTTCAAGGTACCGCCAGGATAGTATGCAAAGCTTTTGATCCATTGGATGTTTGGCACTTTATATCAAAATATGAGGTTTTTTAGATGAACGATTTATTCCAATTAAACCGATATACTTTTCATAATTTTAGGCTTCATTTATATTTTTAGCACCGAGTCAAGTAATCGCTGTGTTGAAGAAACCTAAACCGTTAAATTGCAATATTTCCAGCTTAGAAGCTGTTTTTGTTGGCGGCGGACCGATTTCTCCTAATAATTTACTATTACTTAAACAATTAATCCCCGATGCGTATATTTTACAAGGATATGGTCAAACGGAAACTACTGGATGCACTCTCGCATTTACGACGTCTAAAATGGATTTGGGCTTCGCTAACACTAGACTTAAGTCATGTGGTAAGCCAATACCCGGCTTTTGGTATAAGGTAATGGAGATCTGTTTTGAATCTAATTGATACCACTTTGAGTATTTTTAGATTGTAGATATGGAAACTGAAGAAGTCGTAGGTTGCAACAGAATTGGCGAATTGAGACTTAAAACCAAATTTCAGCTGAACGGGTATTATAGTATAGATTCTTCTGATGCTTGGGACTCTGAGGGTTGGCTGAAAACTGGTGACATTTTTTATTACGACGAAGAGCAGTGCTTTTATTTTGTTGACCGTATTAAGGAAATGATGAAGTATCAATCTTGGCATGTGGCTCCCGCTCTATTGGAATTCATTTTGCACGAACACTTCGCCGTGAAGGTAGCAGTTGTTATCGGTGTACCACACGAAGAAGACGGCGAACATCCTTTGGGCGTGGTAGTATTATCGGAAGAAGGAAAGGGCATTAAAGAAAATATTCTAATGGAGTACGTTAATTCTCGGGTAGATGACAGGCAGAAGCTAAGAGCTGGCATTTTATTCGTGGATGAGCTTCCATATACGCCGTCCGGTAAAATCAAGAGAAAGTTTTTGAAGGATAGAATTTTAGAAAAAATTCGAAAATGAGGAAGACTTGGATTTTTGTTGATGAGATTATGCAATATTAAGCTGAATAGTACAACTACGTACTGTAGATTAAAATAGATAATAAAAGTAGGTTCAAGCATAATAGTTGTTTTGACAGATATAAATGGGTCTGTTGTGCGATGATAATTTATTTCATTCAACTAATTTCAAAAGTGGTGTTAAGCACATTGGAAAAATTTGAAATATTCAGAGATCAAGGAACGGTGTGATAACTTTTTATATATTACATGTAAAATTCATGCTCTACATCTTGTGGCAGAGATAATTCGTAGACGTTATTCACAGGTGAATGGGCTAATTGCGAGTACAAAACCCGTGTTTCTAAAATCCCCAAAACGTATTTGCGAATTTCACAGACCCCATGAACCACCACAACCGATCCTTACACGTTGGGGAACATGGTTACAAGCGGCATTTTACTATCATAAATATTTTGAGAGTATAAAAAAGGTTCAATCCGAAAGAATGTGCAGCTATCAAAACAAGTCAAAAATTTGAAGATAATCAGGTTAAAAGTGATTTACAAACTATTCACGGCAATTTCATCGTAGTAGTGCAAGCGATAGAAAAATTAGAAGATTCTTTACTGTCGTTAGGGGAATCACTACAAATTGTGAAAGATGTACACGCACAGCTTTGTTCGGTAGAAGAAGCAAAAAATGAGCGTGTTCTAATTAAGTTTGGAAGTGTTTTAGACAAAGATTCAGATTTTGCCACACAGGTTCGTCTACAGATGCTTTAAGTTGTTTCGAAGATTTTTTAATGATGCAAATGTAACGTCACTAGATGTAGAGCGATCGTTTTCTTTGCACAAGAACATATTTGTCTCACGGCGGACGCGTTTTGCAGAAATAACTTTGGAAACGCACCTTATGTTAAAAATATTTAATCTCGCTTCTCCAGATTTTCAAGTCATAGAAGACGCTTAAGAAGGTCATTTTTTTTTAATCATCAATCGAGAATGTATGTAACTCTCGATTTGATTTTTTATACATATGACTTGAGATGGCAATTTCCCGTCTTCATTCAGAAACATAGAGATAATTTATCGAGATCGGTCCATAATCTACAAAAACCATATTAAAAAATTTTTTGTATCTAGAACCGGAACGGCACCGTTCGCGATAATATAGCATACTGACTCCCTTCGCATGCAAGAGTCCATTCGTTAGCTACGTCAATGGTGCGCACCCGAATTTGCCCCTTCTAGTCATTAATTATGAGAAATTGTAGTTAAGACACATACATCAACAGCCCACACAATAACTACCGATTAGTATGTACGAATGTACACTGCCGTTCAGAAAAGTTCAGTTGATTAGTAAAAAACATGAAAAGGTTACAAAAACAAACAAAACTAAAAACAAAATGCAATTTTATTGTATGTACAGGTAAAAAAGACAAAAATAAATAAATAAAAAGTTATTCTGGCCTAATATAACATACTGAACATTATATTTTTTTTTCATCGAAAAAACTTCCTTTGCTGTTAATCACCGCCTGAACTATTCTAGATATTCTTTCGATAAGTTTTGTTAAAACGGATTGTGAAATATTAATCCATTCATGTTGCAGAATATTCCACAAATGTTCTTGTGAAGTCGGGCATATTTTTCGGATCCTCCTGTCCAGTTCATCCCATAACAACTCTATAGGGTTCAAATCTGTGCTTTGTGGGGGCCATGTAATTACTTTCAGGGTGTGCTGTTCTTCTTGCTCCTTTATATAGTTCTTCCACACTAACGCAGTGTGCTTTGGGTCTTTGTCATGCATGAATGTAAAGTTACGGCCTATTATACGCAATCCTGATGGCACTGCATGATTCTGGAGTATTGCAAAATAATTTTCCCTCCTCATTACACCCTGCACTCTGCCTAAATCTCCCGTTCCAGCAAAGGAGAAACATCCCCACGCTAATACAGAACTACGCCCTTGCTTTACTGTTGGCACAATGCTGTCCGGGATCATTTTTTTGGTTTTAGATCTTCGGACATAAACTCGTCGATTTTGCCGAAAAACCTCAAACTTTAACTCGTCACTCCAAAGCACGTGTTTCCAATCATCTAACGACCAATCTGGATGAGAACTGGCCCACTGTAGCCATTTTGCTCTGTTGCCCCGACGTAATAAGGGTTTTCGAATGGCAATGCGTCCATGAAGGTCCGCTTGTCGAAGTTGACGTTTTACCGTACTCGCCGAAACTTGTTCTTCACGGCCGCGATTGACTTCGGCTGCTATTTGTGGCGCTGTTAATTTTCTATTGCGTTTGCTTAATATTACAATTCTCAAATCTTCAGCTTTTGTTGTTTTCCTAGATGCTCCAGGACGACCACAATTTTCTATAATTCCAGTTGTCCGATATCGCTTTATGATGTCATTTACTGTTGAACTTCTCATATTTATTTTTTCAGCAATTTGTCGCCAATTTGTCCTTCTTCAAACAGCGTAATAATGCGTGAACGTTTTTCTACACTGGTAGGCTTGCCACGTGCCATCTTAAAACTTTCGCGCAAAAACGACAGATGCACACCAACACACGTTTAACAGTAAAACGAAGCAAATTTATATCTTTACGCCTGTGATAAATAAACAAGAGTGATACTGCGGTATATTTCCTAAATGTATTGTTCGTTAATCATCCCCAAACGACCCGCCTCAAAAGATCGGTACTTCCGAGAAATTTTTGGAATGATAATAAAAGGGACTTTATTGTGGTTGTCGCAATATTTCTACTTTACATAATAATTTATGGCTTTAATCCCTCAGAAAAAAGTGTATGCTTAATATTTTTCTAATTTTATGTATTAGTAATTGTATACAGTGTGATATAATAGATTTTTATTGTATGACCGAACTTCACTGAACGTGTACGTCAGTGTACGTCTTTTACCTGGGATACTAGGTTGGTAAAAGAAAAAAGAAACATTGGTTTACAAAATTGGTATCAGTAGATGGCTCACTACATCCTAAGAACTGTATCTGGGTTTATAACTTTGGGTTTCAAATTTTTTGATAAACTTAGTTAAATCTAAGGGCACTAATATTAACTATTATTGTTAGATTTCTTGAATTTAGCTCATCAAAATTATATATCGCGTATGAACGTTAAGCATTACGATTCTATTACTGAACATGTGTTTCTGTAGAGGGTCCACTGTTTCAGATTTTCTGACAGTATATTATGAAAAAATAATTTAATGACCATTTTTTTTTATTAAATAATTTTAATCAGGTTTCAAGTTACAATATAGAAAAATTTATAAATGTAATTTCTATTCTACACACATGGTTATTTTTTTCTTGATGTATATAAACATGAAAAATAGTACAACAGTTGTATTGAAAGGTAAACTCTAATCTTCTCCTTAGAGTAACATATTAATTCAAATTGCATTACATAACATACATAAACAAGTTTCTTGCCAAATTCGTTCGTCAAATGCGATAGTCATCAAAACAGTTTATGTAAATTGAGAAAATTTGTAATAATTAGCATGTAATATTCAAGTGTAAAATCGATTAAACGTTCCCGTGAGTAGCATTTGCCTTATAATTTGTCTTGGAATTTTCCCTGTGCACGTTTTAGGCAGTTCTTTCACGATTTTCACTCCACCTCTTAATTTTTCCTTATCAGGAACTCTAGCGTTAATAAACGACAGTAATTCTTGCCCGCTAACGTTGCAATCCTCTCTCAGAACGACCAGCGCAAGTGCATGGTAAAGATCTATTTCGTGCGGCATTCCTATGACTATAGCTTCAAGTACCGCCGGATGTTTGTAGATAATTGCCTCGATGCACGCTGGAACTATGCACCAGTGGCGATATCGAAAGGATTCTTGGAGCCTTCCGCAGAAATATAAGCAGTTATCATCGTCGTAGTAGCCGATGTCGCCAGTTTTGAGGAATCCTTCTTTGTCGAAGCAGTATCGGTTGGGTTCTTTGTAGTAACTCGAGAATGTCGTATCGTTAATTATTCGAATTTCGCCTTTTTCGCGTGGAGGTAATTTGTGACCTGTTTCAACGTCAGCAACCTAAAACGAATTTGGTCAACAATGATAAATTTCATTAATTCATACTGTGATAATAGGAAAGGAAAACAAGGTTAATGTTTTTATATGTTGCGAAAGATTTTCGATGGCGTTGTTTTGTTCTCTTGCTGGTAATAATTGCGTTAATTTCAGAGTCAACAATTGATTTTTTTTGTAAAATTAAAATTAGCTTATAAATGAAAAAAAAAAATTTGACCTTGTGTGATATATAAGAGGTGAATGTTTTTGTTATTATGGAGGTCATTAAACTGTACTGCTTCTTTTTAGTTAAAATTACCAACCAGAGCTTTTTATGTTTTAAAAAAAGTAAATGTCTTTAACTTAGCCTATTATATAAGTAACAAGCGTAGAATATGTAACAATTTTCTTGATAATTACGATGAGACAAAACGAGTTAACTTAGAGTATGGGCACTTTTAACGGCTCTCAGCGAAATGTTGACAGAAGTCGGCTAAAGAATAGTACTACCAGCAGATTTTGACACAAAGCGCCATCTACCACGAAATACGGATACTTCTCAGACCATCCGCGTATACACATATGCTCCTAAGCACTGTGTTAGTCTCACAATATAACTTTTGTCTGTCAAATATGTAAAAATGAAACATTGTCGATTGGTCGAATGCATGGCTGCCAGTTCGTCGTTGTGTGGCACATACGAGATCTTATAGCATTCATTCATTCGTTGCATTATTTTCTTCAGTATCTATTTGTTCTATTATCTGTTCTTTTTTTAACACTCTTATTTACATTCTGCTTTTCGAGTTGATTGAGTGGTTGTGAATCGGGGTTTTTGCCGTGACCTCGACAATTTTCACGTGATTCATGTGTCTATTTGTCTATTTGTCTATTTGTCTATTTGTCTAATTGTCTATTTGTCTATTTGTCTATTTGTCTATTTGTCTATTTGTCTATTTGTCTATTTGTTCGTGATGCAGATGTAGTAAATGAACGCCTACTATAGGGTGGCGCAATAGTGTGGCAAAGTTGAGAAAAATACTCTCTAATAAAAATTGCAGACATTCATAAACATAATATTTTAAAATTATTTATTTATTTTATTCATAGAGGCTGTTCTATAATTCCAGGGTGAACCTAACTTATGTTCTTTTTTTAATGGAACATCCTATATATTAATCTAAATTTTGGATGGGGTCAACTCACCCATACTTCCAATATAGGGTTTCATATGTTATACCGGGTATTTGAAAAGTGATGGTCAATTTTATTAAAAAAATATTAACCCGTGAATATTAAAAAGCGATAAGCGAAAAGAGCGATAGGTACCAGATTCAACGAACACATCAGGTTTTATAGATATGGTAGAATAGAATCGTCGAGTGTAGCAACACTGTACAACAACAAATACAATTATATGGATAACTTATTGTTATTGCTTGAGCTCTGGCTCTTAACTACTAAATGTTACTTACTTTGATTTTAGTATTTATAAAGGGCACCCCGCAGCTTGAAAGTTTGATTTTCGCCAAGGAATCCGAAAATTTCGAAAACATAGATATGATGCTGGTCTCCGTTAGTCCATACAGCGTATATATTCTTGTTTCTGGGAAACACTTCGTTAAAATTTTCATTTGTTCTTCGCCTGCAATACTACCACACAGCCGCATTTCGATCAAGCTGTTGGTTTTGTAGTTCCTAGTGTTGCTAGTGTTAAATTGTATGGCGTAAGCTGGAGTTAGAGTACTAAAAGTCACCTATTGATGTTATTAATTGTATTGACATATTTTAATAATTAATCGTATAGTTCTTTGTAATTATACGCATTTCTAGTCGCCTTCCTTGATTTTGTTATTTGGAATGCTGGAATTGATTAATAATTGGTGGCCTTGCTATAGGAAGTATGTCGAAAAGCGTTTGGCAACAATATAAAATTTTAATAAGATATTGGCGATGAAAGGCAACAACCTCTGCGATTGTAATAAATCGTGAAAGAAGCGCAGGAACTCGCAAAGGCTGTAGATACAAATACGAGCCAAAATACCTCTTGTTTGAATAGTAATAAACATAATCATGTTTTTTGTAATTATTATTAATTTTGTTATATTTATTTTCATTTTGTTAAAGCCAATTTGAAGATAGGCATCCCAGATTACCTGGGTCTAACTACCTAACTAGGACTTGAGAGCTATCGAGGAAATCAGAAAAAGTAGTCTGCGATACTGATTATTAAACAACAAGCAGAAATAGAGAGTTCATCAAAAGCAATTGCAAGCTTGCTAACAAGGTACTGTTTGCTTAAGAAGCATGTGAGTCATGTCGATCTAACATGTATGTAACATGTACAGGACTAAAAAAAATGCGGTTTTCAGAAATGGGCTCGGAATATCCAATAGTCGAAAGGCTGTTAGATTGGTGAAAAAGGCAAAGTTATTACGTAAACGATCCAGCAATTGATGAATCAAAATAGATTTTGGCCGTGCGGCAGAGCACTTTTACATAAAATTTGTTGATTATATACTTACTTTATAATCTTGGACATATTTTAAAAACTTTTCCGGCGTGAAACGTCCTCCAATTATTCTACTTCCGCCTACCATTATTCCAACTGTCGTGTACAGAAACGCTGCGATATGGTGGATAGAAGTGTAATGCAAGCACGTTGTGCAGTCAATAATATTTAAACTACGTCAAAAATAACATAAATCATAAAAATAACATTTACAATAAATACCTTTTCGCTAAGAAATATTCTTACCTTGATCCAATACACGCTTTCAATATAGCATCATGTGAAAAACATACAGCTTTCGGTAATCCTGTCGTTCCGCTGCTGCAGAAAATAATTGCGGTGTTCTTCACATTTCCTATACAATCAGGTACGAAGTTCTGTTCCTCGGATTGAGGTTTCAGGTATTCAATTAAAGTCCCAAATATTTTATGGGTCCCTATGATCACTATTTTGGGAGTTATATCCAATTGAGCTAGCGAATCTTTTATCAGCGATATGGAATTTTCAACGGCGAATATTAACTTTGGTGAAATCGTATTTAAGAGGTGTACAGCGTCTATCAGCGATATATGGGGATCTAAAGTCACTGTAATGGCGTTTAAATACAGGGTGGCATATGTTAAAACTAAAGATTCCATAGTGTTTTCCGAACACATTAGGATGATATCATCTCTCTTGATACCGCGAGATTTTAATGCTAACGCTAGACGAACACACTTTCTGTTCACATTTTCGTAGGTTTGGTATTCAGACGTCTCTGGATCTATCTGGAATTCAATGCAAAGTAGCATTACTGGTGGGAAAAATCATGTTGATTGTTAATAGAATAACTAGAAATTTGAAGCTTTGTTTTTTACTTTTGTTGATAGCATTATTTTTCTGTTGATCGTCTTTGCCGGTCACCTCCTGATCGTAATTAATCTCTATTTTTTTGAGTTAATTTACTCCATACGTTGGGAAAACTTTGCAAAATACGAGCTTCATTAATTTCTGATTTAGTAAAAAATTGTTTGCATTTAAAAAGCTGTAATAAACAACAACCCCAACTTGACATTTAAATTAAGTATGCTTACGACAAAAAAATTCTTTCTTGTAATGTTGAAAATTCGTAAGAATTTGTGAATTTTTCTTGTCATTATCTTGCTTTTCAAAATTCGTCTATAGTGGTTTTAGTACCATTATCTGCCCATCATCAAATAGAATTTCATTGTAAATTAATGACAAAATGAGAATCATTCAATATAAACAAAACCATTTCAAAAACTCAAATTACTCGCGGTTTATCTTCTGACAATATACAAGCCTGTTGAGAAATCGCTGACTTCCAAAATATTTCTGTGGATTAGTTCAGATTCAATAGCTATTCTTTGTCTTAATTCCTGCAAAATAGTTGATTGTTTAACGTAAATACGTGATTCCAGATGATTAGACTAAGATCTGGAGAACGTGCAGGGCGCTCCAATCCATCGATTTGGAAAAGTAGCAGCTAGAAAATTCTTAATTTGTCCAACAGAGTTGGCAGGCGCTCCATCTTGTTGAAACTAAAATTTTTAAGGTAACTGTCCATTGCATTTTTGTTTAATTATTTTTTTTTATAGATAATGCCACTAAAACCATTATGATAGTCGATTCAGGAAAAACAAGGGCTATTATGATCTCCTTTTATTTTGTGTTTGCTGATCATTTTAATATGAATAATTTTTGCTTACTATTTTGTTATCGCTGTAACTTATTGAGTTTTTGGGAAATGAGATAGTTTACTCGCCTAATTTATACAAAGTGACATAGATTTCACATACACACAGAATTATTGGCTGTCTTACTTGCAATATCCTGTCACCATACTGCCTCATCTTTTCGAAAATGCTCCTTCCCAATCCTTTGTCATCGATCGGAATATCCACTCTAGGTCCGCACAGCACGTTATCAACTCGTTGAATGCTATTACCTGTTGCGAGTATTCCGCTGACAAAACTAAATTTTCGGATAAATGTGTTCAATCTACGTACCCATAGCTCTTCTTCAATTTCAATAGGTTCCAATTATTGCAATTCATTAGCTTAACAATGTTAAAAATTGCAAAGAATGTGGCGCGTTTCAACGAATTCAAAATACTTCCATAGCATTCAGTTAAGCACTATAACATCGACAACTTATTCGAATATAGTGATAATAACCCAAACATGTTCCTCATTTGATTGAATTAGGACGCGGTTGATAATTAGGTGTATTTTTGTAGTCCTATTAGCGATCTGAGTTTGTCATGCTCGTGGTATTTGTTAGAAACTTTATAGTTCGCGATGTAGTAAAGGGTAAAAAGTGCATAGAGGCTTTATAACTACAAAAAGCATGCTTACACCAATCTGAAATTGTTGGGATACACTAAGCAAGGTTCAATTAGCGTAAACCACGTATATAAATGATGAAATTTCCGTTTTTTTTTTACTAAATTCCAATTGTTTGGTGACGGGGGCTCGATTGAACTTGATTTAAATTGCTCACTTTTCTCTGTCTCCGTATTAAAGAAAAGAATATTAAAAATTAGCAGTATTTCTAATTTATTTAGCATACTAAATGCAAACAGAGGATTTTATTTATAAACTATGCTGTTATGGATCAACATTTTTGTCTAGTAACAACAAGGAAGAAGTATTTATTACCTGTTACTAGTTGTATTAGTAACATTTTTTGGTTATTGCTTCTAGGCATTTTTTGATCTGTTTTTAACCATATTGCGGTAAGCATGAGGAATCATTCACGTGTGTAGCATCTCTGGAGCACTCATGTACGGTACCCTCTCTAGTTAAGCAGTTAAAGAACTGCTCGAAAATGGGTTGGGGAACTGTACCCACTTTTTGTTGCTGCTTTCTAGACGGCAGGCGTGTTTATCTCTTAGCACTAGATGATGTTAGGAGATAAACCTGGCTCGCCGTTTTGCAAAGAAGTACAAACAGCGATGTTACATAGGTAGAAACACAACGCTAGTAACGTCGAGTAGGTAGAAATATGTCCGTTGGTTAGCATTGCTTTTGCCATGAGTAATTTTACCAATACCATGAGCTGTATTAGCAGAATTTTTTTTTCTCTATTGTCTTTATTAGGATCCAGAAAACCGATACCTTTTTTCGTGTAACGCTATCGATAAAACGCGATGCCATGTCAAGTGTTTTTTGAGTTTTCCAAAAGGATAATAGTCACAGGAGCGAGGTGGGAACAATAGGTGGCTGTTATAAATTCCTCAAAGCCACATTCATTGAATACTGCTTGGGCAGTTACATCATGTAGTTGTGTATAGCTGCCTAATTGTGGATTTGTAAACATTCCCCATTGTTGTAGTCTCCTTTGGCATACACTTATTAAAGAGAGTCCGTCCCTTTCTCGCGTTCTAGAAGGCGGTGGCCATCATTTTCCCCACAAAAAATTCTGTCTTCGACTTCTTGGGTGCTAAAGAGCCCTTATGAATCAATTCATGGACTCTTGTTTTGTTGGAGAGTCCTAGTGGTGTAACTAGGTGCTATCCTCTGTAGAAAAAGTCTGCATCTTAGGATAAAGCAGCCAAATTCTCCTCGTAAGTTTGTTGTCTACAGTTTTTGTTCTGGAGCTAGCAGTCTGGAAATCCATCGTGTCGACACTTTGCTCATCTCAAAATCTTTCTATAGAATTTTCAGATCAGTCAACACCGAAATTTTGTTGGCGATTTCTTCACCTGTGTCGTTCTGGATACAATTGTAAGTATCTTGTACCCGCTATTGTTGTATTTCGGTTCCATTAATAAAAAATATCTTCGTTGGTGTACACCGCCATTCAGTGAAGTTCGGTCATACAATAAAAATCTATTATATCACACTGTATACAATTATTAATACATAAAATTAGAAAAATATTAAGCGTACACTCTTTTCTAAGGGATTAAAGCCATAAATTATCATGTAAAGTATAAATATTGCGACAACCACAATAAAGTCCCTTTTATTATCATTCCAAGAATTTTTCGGAAGTACCGATCTTTTGAAACGGGTTGTTTGGGGATTATTAACGAACAATACATTTAGGAAATATACCGCAGTATCACTCTTGTTTATTTATCACAGGCGTAAAGATATAAATTTGCTTCCTTTTACTATTAAACGTGTGTTGGTGTGCACCTGTCGTTTTTGCGTGAAAGTTTTAAGAAAATTTACTTCAAAATGGCACGTGGCAGGCCTACCAGTGTAGAAAAACGTTCACGCATTATTACGCTGTTTGAAGAAGGACGGGGCGACAAATTGCTGAAAAAATAAATATGAGAAGTTCAACAGTAAATGACATCATAAAGCGATATCGGACAACTGAAACTATAGAAAATCGTGTTCGTCCTGGAGCATCTAGGAAAACAACAAAAGCTGAAGATTTGAGAATTGTATTATTAAGCAAACGCAATAGAAAATTAACAGCGCCACAAATAGCAGCCGAAGTCAATCGCGGCCGTGAAGAACAAGTTTTGGCGAATACGGTAAAACGTCGACTTCAACAAGCGGACCTTCATGGACGCATTGCCATTCGAAAACCCTTATTACGTCGGGGCAGCAGAGCAAAACGGTTACAGTGGGCCCGTTCTCATCTAGATTGGTCGTTAGATGATTGGAAACATGTGCTTTGGAGTGACGAGTCAAAGTTTGAGGTTTTTGGGCAAAATCGACGAGTTTATGTCCGAAGATCTAAAACCGAAAAGTGATCCCGAACTGCATTGTGCCTACAGTGAAGCAAGGGCGTAGTTCTATGTTAGTGTGGGGATGATTCTCCTTTGCTGGGACGGGAGATTTATGCAGAGTGCAGGGTGTAACGAGGAAGGAAAATTATTTTGCAATATTCCAGAATCATGCAGTGCCATCAGGATTGCGTATAATAGGCCGTAACTTTACATTAATGCATGACAACGACTCAAAACACACTGCGTTAGTGTGTAAGAACTATCTAAAGGAGCAAGAAGAACAGCACACCCTGAAAGTAATGACATGGCCCCCACAAAGCCCAGATTTGAACCCTATAGAGTTGTTGTGGGATGAACTGGACACGAGGATCCGAAAAATATCACAATCACAATCCGTTTTAACAAAACTTATAGAAAGAATGCCTAGAATAGTTCGAGCGGTGATTAACAGCAAAGTAGGTTTTTTCGATGAAAAAAAAAATAATGTTCAATATGTTATATTAGGCCAGAATAACTTTTTATTTATTTGTTTTTGTCTTTTTTACCTGTACATACAATAAAATTGCATTTTGTTTTTAGTTTCGTTTGTTTTTGTAACCTTTTCATGTTTTTTTACCAACCGACCGAACTTCTTTGAACGGTAGTGTACATTTTCTATTACTAATAAACGATAATTGAAGTATTGACGATTTATTATAATCAATAAAAAGAATATCGGTAATTTTAATTGGCTAGAATATTTAGGTTTAGATATTCTCATCAATACTTGTTATATATTACTTCGTATATAAGTTATAGCTGCTCTTTTTGCTACTTGTTTGACTTGTTATAACGATTTATTTTAGCATCGGAAATTTACTTTGCTGGTACGAATAAGGAACGTACATTTACTTCGGTGATTAAGATGAAGCTAATCTAATACATTGCATTCATAATAAAAGACAATATTTATCGCTAGGATTTTTAGAACTACGAGATAAGGTAGCGTGTGGAAAAGATGCGTCGCCGTATTATGACAACCTGTGCATTCTTATGATCTTGTTACACTAACTTATACGATCGACTGCCAGCTCGCAAAGCTGTACCGATGAGCCGTAAACAGCGAAACCCGTCTACAGATGGCGGTGTAGTTTCGTATTAATTATTCATTTGATAATTGCAATGTTTGACAGTTTTGAAATTTCATGACTACCTTATTTGATCTTAAAACGTCTTCTTCGTCAATAAAAGCATAATATCGAAAAATGCTATACGTAGTTAGTTAGTAATTAGAAGAAAACTCCTTCTGACGGTATCGAAATCTAATATGGCGCCGATAAGAAATATGAAAATTAATGATGACCAAAAAGAAACTAAACGTCGTATAAAAATTTCGAATACATCATTGGTTAGAAGATCGAAGGTGGCTTTGAGAATGTGTTTTTCGTTTTTCTCTGCGAGGTCAAATAAAGGTACTAGAGGTAAAAGGAGAAAACGAGAAATTTTGTTTTATTTTCAATCTCGAACGTTATTTGTCACAGGTTTGTTTTCCCTTCCAGTTCTCGACAAACATGAAATTTGGCTGAGCGCCGTAAATTAATCACCCTGTATAGAGCCTATTAGTAGAGAAAAACTTGGCTGTAACTGGAATATACTAACAACATTTGCAGTAGAAAAATACAACCATACAGTATATAAACGCTGTATTTCAGACTTTGAATGAACACGATCGAATAAAAATTAAAATATATTCAACATAAACTTTATTTCTTTAAGGAAACCAGTGCATTTTCAGTTGCCAAATCCCTAACCACTTTCCTCGCCAATTTCCCCGTTGTCGTCTTCGGTAATCTCTTTACTATCTGTAACCCTGCTCTCAATTTCTCACGATCAATAACATTATCGTTGACGAGCTTAAGTAGTTCTTCCTCTTTTGCCTTCATACCGGCTCTCAATACTACCAACGCCATCGGATGATTGCCATCTTTTTCGTGCGGTATTCCAACGACTACAGCTTCTAACACTGAGGGATGTTGGTATAGGAGATTTTCTATAGATGCCGGTGCAATCTGGGAGTTACGATACTTGAACATGTCGTGGATTCTGTCCGCGAAAACTATACAGTTGTCCTCGTCGTAGTATCCAACATCCCCTGTCTTTATGAAGCCATCCTTATCGAAGACGTCTTTGGTGTTACCGTTGTAGTATCCGTTGAACATTGTAGGCGCTTGCACTCTGATTTCGCCTCTTTCATTAGGTGGTAAAGCTTTTCCTGTCTCCACGTCTGTAATCTGTTGGAAGAAGAATAGAGATTATATAATATGAATTAAGCTCTAAAGGAAATTACAATTTTTTTATTACCTAAATCATTCTAATGTAAAATATAGGTTTCATTTTTAAATGGGTTACGCTGTATATCTTGCATTCCTTTTTCTCTTTTTTGTTTTTTATAACTGCAAATCCCCTTAAATAACGAAGAACGATAAAATGGCGTTTTATAAATGAAAATTTGATTCATTTATTTATTCAGACTTATTTAGCATTACGATGGATTCGATATCTGCCGATATTTACATTCAAACCTCTCTTTTATCATTCTTTTAATCTGAAAATTGACCCCGACCTTCTAGCAACACACAGAGCTTTTCTGGAGTTATCCAGTGCGAACTGAAAATTTCCGTACGGCGATCTTTAAAAATAAATGTGTACATTCGTTCTTTACCGGTTGTGCCCGTTGCTAACAACGCAAAAATTTATATTATTTTGTTGAATCTTTCAAGGACGCAAGATTGCAACCTAGTAAGTATATAAGAGGATTGAGATTAATTTCTTGTGAAATGTTCAATAGAAAATAATTTAAAATATGCTCTTTTCTTGTAAATTTTGTGTGAATCGGCACGTTTCTATTATTAAGTGTGCATTTTGTTTGTGCTTGTAGATAGTTAAAATACGTCAGTAAAATTATCGAGGGAGGATATGACTTTAATTTTAATTCAGAAACATTTACAATTTTCTTAGTTATCAATAGTTAAGGCAAAAATTGCTTAGATTATTGCCTCGTTATAAACGAGCCTTTGATTAAGTATACAATTTTTATAATTCTACAAATTTGCCGAGCGTAAATTTTTAATCTGTTCTATTGTTTAAAAATAGAAATAGGTAGATTAATTTTTAAGCTTTAGTTAAACAAGAAATGCGTATAAAACACTGTATACAATAACAATTGTAACGATTATTTACATATTTGATTGTAGAGCAGCGCTGAACCTTTCTTTGTGTAATTTACGTCTATCAGACAGGATTATAGTTTTAGTACAGTATAAATGTTATTGCTATTATTTAGTCACTTGTTTTAATTCGAGTTTTATTTAGAGCTGCTGAAAAACACAACTTCATTTCAGTAAACCCAATATGTTGCAAAGATATAAGCGAGTCTATATTTAGAAATGTGGCGTGTTGCTTCTCTCTAGTTTGTATCCGGTAGAAAGCTGTCCTAAGCCGGATATATATCGACGTATTTGTTTCATTATCTCTATTCACTCTGAAAAGATAAAGTAGTTTTTAAATACCACTTAGAGACTAACTGGAGAGATATTAATATGTACGTCGCTTCCTCAATTCAATTTTTGTTGGAATGATTGGAACCATTTATATATTTTGGGATCTCTTTGGAGATGGCTAAGCGGAGATTAAAAAACGGTTACATCAGCGGCATGAAAGATATTGGAGAGAAGAACCGGTAAACGTGCATTCGAAGGCTTTCCTGGTTGGACCTTCCAACGTTAGATTGTGGATCGACACGGTAATTCGTCACTGTCCACTAAGCAAGCATCTACTCAAAATGGGACCATACCTGATGAGGAAGAGAAAACTCCTCCACACTTTATAAGCCGCTGCGACGTATATAATTAGACACGGTAGCTTAGGGGCATGAAAGGCCGCAGAAAACTCTTAAACATAGAGCTGATGAAAATTCTGACCTCTCTAAGGA